>JAIUZE010007276.1:0-20984 GCA_022085475.1 Heliosperma pusillum | reverse complement strand
TTTCCTTTTTGTTTATGAACCTTTTTCTTTAAGACACCTTTGTTATGATGAATATATTTAATAGTAGGTTCCGGTTTTAAAATGTACCGATTTTCACTAAAGTGAACCTATTAGAAACGTATTCTCATCTTTTATTTATTTAAATTATTTTTTTTCTTTCCGCAAATTTGAGGGTGTCACAACAGCTCTAGCATCATTGGTGGGAGTGGCAATTGCTTCTACCCACTTAGAAACATAGTCGACATCGACTAAAATGTAACGATTTCCATTAGAAGAAAGGAATGGTCCTTGATAGTCAATACCCCAGACATCGAATATCTCGACTTCTAATATGCCGTTTTGAGGCATTTCATGTCTTTTGGATATTTGACCCATTCGTTGACAAGCATCACAAGCCATAACAAAGTCTTTGGAATCTTTAAACATCGAGGGCTAGAAAAACCCGGTTTGTAAGACTTTGGCTACGGTCATGGACGGACCATGATGACCACCATAAGCAGATGAGTGACATCATTCTAAAACTCCTTTAACTTTCCACTGGGGGATACAACGTCGATACAGACCATCTGAGAACTGCTTGAAAAGATAAGGGTCATCCCAAACAAAGAATTTTGCATCATGCAAAAATCTCTTTCTTTGGTTAAAAGAAAGGTCAGAGGGTAGCTGGCGACTGACAAGGAAATTGGCAATATCAGCATACCAAGGAGAAGAGTCCGCAATTGCCATTAATGAATCATCAGCGAATGAATCATTAATTGGCGTTGGTAATCCTATTTCAGTTACTCTTATCCTTGAGAGATGGTCAGCGACTACATTCTCTGCTCCTTTCTTATCCTGGACCTCTAAATCAAACTCTTGAAGGAGTAATATCCATCGGATCAGTCTAGGTTTTGCCTCTTTTTTTGAAAGCAGATATTTCAAAGCAGCATGGTCGGTGTAGACAATGACTTTTGATCCTATAAGGTATGAGCGAAATTTGTCTAAGGCATAGACAATGGCAAGAAGTTCTTTCTCAGTGGTGGCATAGTTGATTTGGGCAGGATCTAAGGTTTTACTAGCATAGTAAATTACATGAAGGAACTTTTCCTTTCTTTTCGCTAAAACAACTCCTACGGCATAATCACTCGCATCGCACATCAGTTCAAAGGGCATATTCCAATTAGGTGACTGGATTATAGGTGCGGTGATTAAAGCACGTTTGATTTTGTTGAATGCCTAAAGGCATTCCTTTGTGAAATTAAAAGGTGCATCCTTAAAAATGAGCTCAGTCAGGGGCTTGGCTATTTTTGAAAAATCTTTTATAAATCGTCGGAAGAAACCGGCGTGGCCAGAGAAACTCCTGATTCCTTTTACATTAGCAGGTGGTGGCAGTTGTTCAATAACTTTGATCTTAGCTCGATCCACTTCTATTCCTCTTTCTAAAACAATGTGTCCTAAAACTACACCTTCGTTCACCATGAAGTGACACTTTTCCCAATTGAAAACAAGGTCGACTTCTTCACAACGTTTTAGAACTCTGGATAGATTTGACAAACAATGATCAAAGGACATGCCATAGACGCTAAAGTTTTCCATAAATACTTCCATGATAGTTTCAACAAAATCTGAAAAGATACTAGTCATGCAACGCTGGAAAGTGGCAGGTGCATTACACAAGCCAAATGGCATTCTGCGATAAGCGAAAGTACCATAGGGACAAGTGAAGGTGGTTTTCTCTTCGTCCTCAGGGTGGATAGGAATTTGGAAAAATCCTGAGTAACCATCTAGATAACAGAAATATTTGTGGCAAGCTAACCTCTCTAGCATTTGATCAATGTAGGGTAGAGGATAGTGATCTTTTCTAGTTGATTGATTCAACTTCCTGTAGTCAATACACATACGCCATCCCGTCACAATCCTTGTGGGGATGAGCTCATTCTTTTCATTTTTGACTACTGTTGTTCCTCCTTTCTTGGGAACAACTTGAACAGGGCTAACCCATTTAGAATCAGAGATTGCATAGATTATGCCAGCATCTAGCAATTTCATAACTTCAGTTTTAACTACTTCCTGCATGTTTGGATTACGACGGCGTTGACCTTGAACGCAAGGTTTTTGGCCTTCTTCTAAGTTGATTCTATGCATGCAAAAGTCGGGGCTTATGCCTGTTAAATCTTCAAGCTTGTATCCTATTGCCTTTCTATGTTTTTTCAAGATAGTCAATAGTGAGGTTAACTAATTTTCATCTAGGAGAGCACTCACTATGACTGGGCAATATTCAAATTCATCTAAAAAGGCATATTTTAGATTTGAGGGAAGAGGTTTTAGTTCAGGTTTATGTGCTTCTGCCTTGGAAGGAGTATCAATTAAGCTTATGAACTCTTCAACTTCTTCTGACGGTATCTCTTTTTCAGTAAGGTCCTTTTCCAGCTCACTGATCTCAAAAATGTCGTTCTCAGAGATATCCTCCAATAAAAAGATTTCTTCTAAAGGATCCTCAATTATCGATGGATACAGAGATTCATCAATAATTGAGTCGACAATATCAAGGAAACATCAAGGCTCTTCAAGCATAGGGCTTTTCATTGCACTGTTTAAGTTATAGGTGACTTTATCATCACCTACTTCTAGTGTCAATTTTCCATTCTTGACATCGACTACTGCTCCCGCAGTGTGTAGAAATGGCCTTCCTAAAATAATAGGGATTTGCGAATCTTCAGCCATCTCTAGCACGATGAAATCGACTGGAATAAAAAATCTTCCTACTTTGACAGGCACATCTTCTAAAACTCCCATAGGTTGTTTTAGAGAACGATCTGCCATTTGCAGAGTGATACTAGTGCATTTGAGAATTCCCATGTTCAATTCTTCGCATATGGAATAGGGCATGACACTTACACTGGCACCTAGATCGCATAGAGCTTTATCGATTGTGTAGGTGCCTATAGTGCAAGGTATAGAGAAACTACCAGAATCCTTTAACTTAGGAGGGGACGTATTTTGCAATAAAGCACTGCATTCAGCTGTGAATGCTATGATTTCAACATCATCTAAAGTCCTCTTCTTAGTTAAGATATCTTTCACGAATTTCGTGTAAGAAGGGATTTGAGTTATTAGTTCAGTGAAGGGAACCGTTACTTGGAGGTTTTAGACTACTTCCATGAATTTGCTGAACTGGGTTTCCTTATGATTTCTCCTCAAACGTTGGGGAAATGGAACTTGGATTTTGATGGGTTCCTTTTCAGGTTCATCCTTCTTTTCGGGTTTGTTTTCCGCTTCCTTAGCGGTGGATGGTTGAGAATCTTTTTGGCTCTCTACTTGTGTAGGATCAACTATTGGTTCTTTGGGTTGCTGAGGTTCCTTATAAGTGGTACCACTCCTAAGCGTGATAGCATTAGCAGTGTCCCTCGGTTGCTCACCATGAGGTGGGAGTTGACCTTATTTTCTTTGGGCATTAGAGGCAGCCAATTGGGCCATTTGAATTTCATGCATCTTGATGGCAACACTTTGAGCTTGATCACTCTTTTGAAGTTGAGCAAACATTTAATCTTGTTTTTGAACAACTTGGAGAAGCATGGATTCAATTTTGCTCAAGCTTGAGTCATTAGGTTAGCTTTGATTTTGGGGTGGTTGGTGTTGATGGTGGTTTTGGTAAGGTTGATTGAAGTTAGGTTGAAATGGAGGTCTCTGGTTTTGAAAACCAGGTGGATTATAGTGCTTCTGTTGATGTGGTATGAATGGTTGTTGAATTTGATGATGGGGATTTTGAATGTTGTTGCTTTTGTAGGATAAAAAAGGATGGTTCTTTGTGTTCTTGTTATAGAAGTTTGAGAAAGCATTGCCTTGCCTATATGCTTGATAGGCATTGACTTGCTCTAGCGAACTCCTACATTCTTGAAAACTACGTCCTCCAACCCCACATGTCTCACATACCACTACGTGGTTAGTGACGTTAAGATGTTCCTTGGATTGGGAAGAGCTTCCTACTTGTTGCTGCAGAAGGGCTAATTGGGCTTCTAGGAGTGCTACTTTACTTGAATCGTCTTGCTTGGTTTTGAGTGGCATAGCACGTGAGTTGCTATACTGAGAGTCGTGGATTGCCATAGACTCAATAGTTGTACTAGCTATTTCTACATCGATTTGATCGAAACGACCATTGTTAGCGGAGTCGAGGATACGACGCGATTCGCCACAACAACCGTTGTAGAAGGTGATAGCTAAGAACCATGAATCAAGGCCATGATGAGAACATTCTCTTTGTAATTCTTTGTACCTTTCCCATGCCTCATAAAGGGTTTCATCACCTCTCTGACGAAATCCAGTAATTTGATTCCGTAAGAGTGCGATTCGTTCTGGTGGGAAGTACTTTTGATAGAAAGCAAGAGCTAGACCATCACAGTCAGCTATTCCTAAGGCAACTCGGTCAAGGCTATTGATCCAAAGTTTTGCCTTTCCTGTTAAAGAGAAGGGAAAGAGCATTTCCCTAATCTGCTCTTGGGATACTCCAGTTTGTCTAATTGTGGAGCAATAGTCACAGAAGTTTTGAATATGAAGGTTGGGATCTTCTGTGGCATTGCCACCAAATTGACTTCTTTCTATTAAATTGATGAAGGCAGGTTTGATTTCAAAGTTTTAGGCAGTGATTTGGGGTGTAGCGATACCCCTTGGAAGTGTATCTGCAGTTGCTTTAGAATGGTCTGAAAGTCGAACCATTTTCTTTTGTGAAGATGAAGATGGAGTGTTGTTTGAAAGTTGATTGGTTTTTGAGAATGGAGATGAGAATGGATCTTCTTCTCCTTCAAGATTAGGTAAAATATCCGAGTATTTCTCACGAATACGATCTAAACTTGAAATATCAGAAGCTTTTGAGATTTCGTTGAATAGCTTTTTTCTCCTACGCAGAGTTCTTTCTAGATCGGGGTCTAAAGAGATAGGAGTCCCTAGTCTAGAAGATCTGGGCATAAGATTGAAAAGCTAAGATGAAAAATCAAGAGAGGTCTAAAGGAATTTGGGTTCCTAAAGACTAGATAAAACTAATTGCAATAAAAATCACAAGAAAAAGGAAAACTAAACCGTGCTCCCCGGCAACGGCGCCAAAATTTGACCGAGCCTGTCGCAAGCCCGATACAAAGATAAATTACCCAGACTAGGCTATTAACAAATTAATCTAATTAGGGAAGTAGGGGTCGATCCTCAAGGAGATGGTAGTTCCTATAGAATGTGAAATGTCTCACAATTGAGTTTTATCTAACGAGTTTCTGGGTTTTGGGATTATGATGTCTAAACTAACAAAAAGCATAAATGAAAACAAAATAAAAGCAAATGAAGATGAAACCAATAAAGCAAATGATGAATTAACAATAATGAAAAGCATCTAGGGAAGTAGGTTCACACATGTAGATTAACATATTGATGAAATTGGATTTAGGACATGCAAATAATTAATTGTGAGTTCGTAAGAATGATGTGTTCATTACAATCATAGATCAGATGGTCTAGCAGGCTTTTAGGCAATTTACTAGGTCTTAATCCACCATGTCATGCTTTGTCTATTCAATTCTCGTATCTCTACCTTGGAAAAGAATTCCATTCTAGTCAATGATTTTGATCAGGAATCGTCAACTATCGTTATAGTCCAAACATGCATAGACACAATGTTTTAAAAGCAAAATTTCTTTTATCCAATTACTATCTTTTAATCAATCTAACATGGCTACCCTACACCCTAGAAAGGTGACTACTCACTCATGATAATGTTTATATCTAAGATGATGATGATAATAAAAAATAGTATAGACATGTTTATTTGGTTTTGACAATAGTTAAGACACTCTATGTGGCGATAATAACGACGCTAAATTGACAATCTAGGAAATGAAATGACGATTATAACGACTCAAAAATGAATCTAAGATAACATGGATAGAAAATAACAATCAAATGGAAAACATAAGGACATTTAAACAAAGGATAAAATAGGAATACCTAGGTGACGATCAACAACGAAAGCGATAATAATAATAGAAATCCCTTGCATAGAATAATCGTTCCTTGAATTACAACACTTGAACCCAACAAAGTAGATTACAAAGATTGAAATTCTTATTTATCTAAGCTAACATTTTGATGTAGAAAGGAAAGAAATAAAATAAGAACTATAGATGAAAAAGAAGAAGAAAATGAGAGAAGAGAGGCTAGTTCTCTCTTCCTCCTAATCTAGGTTTTGTAAAGAGAAATATAGAAGAGAATTGTGTGTAGAGATGTGAGATGTGTTGAGAAGAGTGGCTGGAGCATCCTTTATTTAGCATTAGGGTTTCGTGGCGATGAGGTCGAGCATTCAACATATAGGAAAAAAAAGGAGGAAGTTGAAGCAATTTGCTCGAAGCAGCAGGGATACCCGATCGGGTACATCACTTACCCGATCGGGTAAGTTTCATTCTAGAAGCTTTGACTCGCGTTTCATCTCCCTTTGCATATGACTTAACTTCCATTATCCCCCTTGACCTCTTGAGTCGGGTTTGTTGATAGGGTTTGATGTAAAGCGATGATTACTTCGCCTAACTGATTGATCTTCCGACAACTGCGAAACTGTCTTTGCTTCTTCTCTCTTTAGAATTAGTGAACCTTCTTGAAATGCCTTTCACTTGGTCAAGCTTGCTTCTTCAAATCGTCGGGTTCTCGGCAAATGCTCGGGAATATAGAAAAAGGGCGTAGAAACGTCCCTTTCCCTACAAAACAGGTTAGAACACAGGAATTCGCCTAGAAGACGATATTAGCTCCAAAATGGCTTAACAAAGCACAAATCACATACAAAACCGAGCTAAAATGAGGATTAAAATCATACAAATATTCACTTATCAATCATTCACCATTAGTTTCTGAACTTTCTTAATCTTTAAGTTTACATTCGGGTTTATTATCGACGCGGATTTGTTCTTTACGCCGGATTTGCTATGATTGGAAACTCTTTTCTCTCCTTTATTCTTAATCTTTGTTCTAGTCTTAATTACTGTTTTACATTTCTTAATTGCTGCGTTATTGTTCTTTATGCTTGTTAATTATGATTATATCATGTCTAATGTCATATATTCAATCGTCTTTATTGCTAGCATCATTAATAGTATGAGTAGCTAATTCCCTTATATGTTAGGATGAGGAAAACTGTAATAAAGGCATGATAGGATAAAGTATATTAGTTAATCTTGAATATGAGAATCAATCTAAGCAATATAATTGAGGTTAGTCGAATGAGTTGACGCAAGAGACTAGCTAGGTAGTTAACCCCGATCTAGATCGAGAGATTGGAAGGGAAAAGCTTGCTTAGAATTGATAGGTGACTCCTAAGAGGGCGAGAGTTAATTAGGAAAATCCCTAGGGTGGTTTGAGACCGAGACGAGAAAACCATTGCCCTTCTCATTGATAGATTGACCGAATTAGTTTACCCGTAGATGCCGATATTGCAGTAGACCGAAGCCTAGCATATTTTTCCGTTATCTGATTTATTTCGTGTTAACCTCTACCTTTATTTCTCTTCCCTTAAATCTTATTTAGTTTAGTTTAAAACCAAATCAAAACCCCCAGACTGTGACTGACATACTTAGATTACAGTTAGTTAATTTCCTCCATGTGGAGATCGACCCTACTTCTGCTATCTTCTTTAGTTAGTAGACTTAGGCTTTTAATTTTGGTGTATAACGACTCGCATCACCAACAAATAGGACTTCGACATTTTCTTCCATAAAGAGCTTCATAAGGAGCCATCTTGATCGAGGCATGATAACTATTGTTGTAAGAAAACTCCACTAACGGTAGACTCTTTTCCCAACTAGATTGGAAGTCGAGTGCACAAGCCCTAAGCAAGTCTTCTAAAGTCTAGATAGTCCTCTCGGTCTGACCATCGGTAGCGGCATGAAATACGGTACTCATCAACAATTTACTACCCATGGCCTCTTGTAAGGCCTTCCAAAATGTCGAACAAAACCTTGGATCTCGGTCGGATATGATCTCCTTGGGAACACCATGGTATCTAACAATATCATCAACATAGGCTTTGGCTAAACAATCTAAACTCCAAGTCTCTTTGATCAGAATGAATGTAGCACACTTGGTCAAACGATCAACAACAACCCAAACGACATCTTTACTTCCAACGGTCCTTGGCAAAGCCATAACAAAATCCATAGAAATTGATTCCCACTTCCATAGTGGAATATCCAAAGGTTGTAGCAATCCACTAGGCCTCTTGTCTTCAATTTTTACTTGTTGGCAAGTAAGACATCTTCCAACATAAGACACAACATCGCCTTTTAGATTCGGCCACCAAAATTGTAGCTTTAAGTCTTTATACATCTTATCACCTCCGGGGTGAAAAGAATAAGGGGAAAGGTGAGCATCATCAAGAACTCGCTTTCTTAAGTCAAGAGCATTAGGCACAAACAAACGGTCATGGAAACGAAGTACACCTTTGTCATCAATCTTGAAGTCTTTTGCTTTTCCTTCTGGAAGTTTGGCTTGAATAGACTTGTAGGTAAGATCATCAACATGGCTTTCGCGGATTTCACGGAGGAAAACAGGTTCGGCAGTCATAGCACCAACATAATCAAATCCACGTTCCACGAATTCCAACTTCAACTTTCGAAACTTAATACAAAGATCAACGGGTAATACCGACATAGCATTCAAGGAATGAGAAGATTTCCTACTAAGAGCATCGGCAACAACATTAGCCTTCCCTTCATGGTATAGCAACTCAAAATCATAATCATTCACCAATTCCAACCATCTTCTTTGTCTCATATTAAACTCCTTTTGAGTAAATATGTACTTCAAACTCTTGTGATCGGTGAATATACGACAATGAACACCAATAAGATAGTGTCTCCACACTTTCAAGGCATGACCAACGACGGCTAATTCCAAATCATGAGTAGGGTAGTTCACTTCATGAACTCTCAACTGTCTCGAGGCATAAGCAACCACTTTCCTACTTTGCATAAGTACACAACCCAATCCCATCTTGGAAGCATCACAATAGACATCAAAGTCTACACCATCTTCAGGTAAAGTTAACACCGTGGCGGTAGTCAACCTCTTCTTTAATTCTTGAAAAGCGGCTTCACAAGCTTCATTCCATAGGAATTTTGTTTCTTTCTTCAACAATTGAGTCATCGGTCTAGCAAACTTTGAGAAATCTTTGACAAATCTACGGTAATAACCAGCTAAACCAAGAAACCTTTGAACTTCTCTAACATCGGTCGGACTCTTCCAATCAACAACGGCCTCAATTTTAGAAGGATCCACCATTACACCTTCTTTAGAAATTACATGCCCAAGAAAGGACACCTTAGGTAACCAAAGTTCACACTTGCAGAATTTAGCAAACCACTTTTGACGACAAAGAACACCAAAAATAGTCCTTAGATAAATAGCATGCTCTTCTTCGGTCTTGGAGAAAATAAAGATGTCGTCAATGAAAACCGCCACACACTTGTCAAGGTACTCACTAAATGTGCGGTTCATTTGATCCAAAAAATAGCGGGAGCATTAGACAATCCAAATGGCATTACCTTGAACTCAAAGTGACCATATCTTGTACTAAAAGCGGTCTTCGGAATATTGGCATCATGAATGGGAATTTGGTGATAACCGGATCTCAAATCAATCTTGGAAAAAGTAGAAGCACCCCTTAGTTGATCAAACAAATCTTCAATTATTGGCAAAGGATACCTATTCTTGATTGTAATTCGTTTCAACTCCCGGTAATCAATACAAAGCCTCATAGAACCATCTTTCTTCTTCACAAAGAGAACGGGAGCACCCCAGGGCGAGGCAGTTGGTCGAATGAAACCTTTTTCAATCATATCATCAAGTTGTTTCCTTAACTCTTTCACTTCGGTTGGAGCCATACGGTAAGAAGCTTTAACTATGGGTTCGAAACCAGGTACAAGATCAATGGAAAACACAACATCACGCTCGGGAGGGATCCCGGGCAAGTCTTCGTGGAATACATCAACAAATTCGCGTACTATATGCACATCTTCAATATTCGGTAAGGAGGTAGTTGTATAAGTCACAATACACAAGAATGCTTGGTGACCCTTTCTTACCATACTCACCAACTTCATTGCGGAAATCAAACACACACCTACTCGGGAATGAGATCCCTTATAGGTTATTCTAAATCCTAAAGGACTCTTTAAATAAATCTTTAGATCTCTACACTCGAATCTAGAATGCTATAACGCTAACCAATCAATACCTAGGATTACATCGAACTCTTCTAGAGGAAACTTAAGGAGATTAGCGGGAAAGATAGTACCCGCAATAGAGATTGGAACATTAGGGTAAAGAGTAGAACATGAGATTATTTATCCGGATGGTAAGGATATGAGAGTATCCTCACTAGATGTAGGCTCGATTGATAATTTATTTGCATAAGTTGAAGACACAAAGGACATAGAAGCCCCGGTATCAAATAGAATAAGACACGGTTGCTCTAAGATTGAGAACATACCCGTAATTATCTCCGGATGAGCATCGGCTTCGGCTCGGCTCAGACCAAAGATAGATACCTTGGGTTTGGCAATTGGAGGGGGCAACTTACGATCGGGGCAATCATCATAACGGTGACCACTCTTTTAGCAAAAGAAGCAAATATAAGGTCGGTTGAAACAAGCTACACCGGGGTGGTGTGGTTGTCTACAACGGTTACATAGGCGACCTAGAGCTTGAGGAAGAGCATAAGGCGTATGAGCCACGTTAGAAGTAGCTCGAGGAATGAAAGGAGCGGGAGCTCTTGTACTTGCATTAGGAGGAGGATTCAATCTCCTTTTTTTGGCATAAGAGTTGGAGGAAGACGGAGTAAACGGCCTCTTCCCATAGAAATTAGGCCTAGTAGTGAAGGAAGGAGAGGGATTATTCATCATAGCTTCAACCTTGATGGCCTTCATGGAATTCTCGGCCCATAGAGCATCATCATACAACTCCCCAAAGGAAGTAGTATTTCTCATCACCTTGCTTTGGAGTAAAGCACCAAGCTTGTTGCGGTAGTAGAAAGCTCGGTCCTCGTCATCTTTGATGAGCCTTGGAGCAAAGTGAGCAAGCTTGTTGAACTCCGTGATGAAGTCTTGTGCCGACAAATCGCCTTGCTTGAAGTCAATAAATTCCTTGAGCGTTTGTTGCTTGAGCTCCTTGGGATAAAATCGACCCTCAACTAGAGCTTTGAAACAAGCCCAATTGAAGTCGTCTTCAAGAGTAGCGGTCGCACTTGTAATATCCCACCAATTATCTGCTTCCCTTACAAGGAAGTGCTTTGCAATCCTTACCTTTTCCTCTTCACGGACTTGGTATAAATCAAATTGCTTCTCCACGCTCTCCACCGTAAGGTATAATCTTACTCCTAGCTATTTGGCTAGCCACCCAAGCGTAGCCTCCTTGGTGGTTATCATCACTACGAGGGCGAACTTGGTTGGCTTGAGCAATAGCCGCATCTTGTTTATTCTTCAACACTTGCGTAAGAGCTTCTAGCATAACGTTCTCTACTACTCAAGGTCTAACCATCTTCATAAGAAACAAACACAAAACAAGTTAATCTTAACACTTAGCATAACAAATAGACTACCAAGTAAAATACTTAACTTCTACCCATCTCTGATTTATTATTTCAAGGTCAAGTAGTTTAAGTTTAGGGTTCACGTATGTGCGTCGGGAGCGTTTAAAGCTTTGATACCAACTTTGACAACCCTCGCGAATGCGGAAATAAAACATAACAAGCATGTGATTTATATAGCGGAAAATACGATGTTTTTAAAATTTTTTACATGCAAATAGAAAGGTACGAGGAATGTCAATAGTTACAAACCAAAGTATAAAATACTACAAGAGACGTAGTCTCTCAAAATGTTATCCAACATCAAAGTTATTAGCAACTAGCTAAACAACGTCTAGAGGTGACTCATCCAGGCCAACGCCCGCTAGCTCACCCCCGAACCCAAAATACCACAAGCAAAAAGCCATCCAATCAAGCAACCTGTTCATCCATGAAAAACATGAACGCCACAGTCAGTGGGGAGTAACTCCTGGTTCTCCCAGCCATGTCACAATAAAGATACTTAAACGGTAATACAAAAGTAGAAGCATGCATATATAAATATTTATGTGAAATACGAGAAGGATAAATAGGCAATTAAATATATAAAGATATCGGTACATGAAGTACAAATCCGTAACCATCATGCTATAAACAGACTCGGGGAAGACACTCTTAGGCAACCATACACTCACTAGGGCTTGCATCTCACCGTTAGCGGCATAAGTTTGATAAGATTGAGACTCGACAAACAAACCATGCCAAGTCATCAAAAGACCACAAATAATCAATCATATAATCATCGATTCAAACGTACTATACGTTGACAACATCTCTCACGGTAAATGACACGCACTAGCACCGTGTACATGGCAAGTATGATTAAAATCGCATCCACAGGATACAACATTGTGCTGAACGCATAGACGATTCAATACATTTCGTATATGTAGACCAATTTCGTCGTGGTAGAATGACGATCATAATACGGTCATAGTCTAAACCTGGCCAGACTCTCGGAATCACATTTTCCGATTCGACATGCGATAAACATTTCGCATCCAAGACTCGGTCAATCATAGACGCCGAGTACCCCAAATTCGCTAAACCTTCACGAAAGAGGCGAAAAAGAGCACAAACATCATAACAAGCGGTACGCTACATGCAATGACACCACCTCGCAAGTATAAAACATTTGACGGCCGGGTCGATCAACGAAAAGCGTTCGCCTCCCAACAACGTCGTCATATGCCCACTAACACATGCAATTAAGCAGTAAGGATACACTCCCCGTTTCGACATTCCAGCCTTACGAACGTGGAGGTAGCCAAGGGAATGAGAGTACAAAGCACATAACAAAATAGTGCTCAAACCGTAACATGTGTAAAACCGACTCAAAGTGGGACATATCAAAAACCGTCACAAAACATGTGATAGAAGCGAAGGGAATATCATATATTCGTAACATTAATATTTAAAGTCATTACGTAAATTTATACGATAAACAAACCATTGGAAATATTACAAATGAAAACGTAAGTAAGAATCTCAAAACTATTGTCAGCGGGTGCCAGCCGGTCAAGGGGACCGGCTCCCGGCTACCCGGCTGGCACCTATATAACATTTGAAAAAAAATGAAAAAGCAGCGTGTCCCAGCCGGTCAAAGGGACCGGCTGCCGGCTACCCGGCTGGGACCAAAGTCATACGAACATATGAAGTCAAAATGGCATGTGTCTCAGCCGGTCGGCCGACTGAGACGTAAAGTATATCAAAATTTCACGTAAACAACAATTCACATCAGCCACTCCCCAGACGGTCAGCTGACCGGCTGCCGGTCGGCCGGCTGGGGTCAAATCCACACGAAAACACCAATTTTCACTAAGGTTCATTATACAACAACCTCATCTAACATCATAAATCATCAATTCTCATTATCAATTATCAACTAACAACATCCATCATCAACAACACAATACCTATGATTACTAATCCTATTCTAAATACGATTACTAACATAGAAAACACGTTAAAACACATAAATGATATCGCGTAACCCTTCACCGTTACCTTTTCGCGTCTTCACTCCTCGTCGAGGTCCTCTTCGATCAATTAGTAGTCCTTGTCGTGGTCTTGGAGGTCACCACCTACAATTAGATAAATAAAAGATGAATAAAATTCACCTTTGAGAAAGACGGATAAATTGAAAAGCGTGAAAGACGTTAATGTTATTACCACTTAAGATAGACGACGATGAGAGGGAAAGAATAAGATGAACTTTAGTGAATTTAAGCGAGAAATGAAGGAGTAGTGACGATTCTAAGCTTGATCAAATATGGAGGTTAGGGTTTTGGTGGTTACGTGGTGAGGAAGAAGAAGATGTTGAGTGTGAGGGAGTTTAGGGTTAAGGGAGTATATGTGGGAGTAAGTGGAAAAGTTCATGGAAAAAGCCTATAACGTCTTAAGACGTAACTTACTCGAAATCTCGCGTAAAGTCCAAAAACGAACACGGAAATTCTAAACTAGACACGGGAAATTTAATTCTAAACTAAAACTAAATTTCGCTGAAAAGTATCCGTAAAATATTTTTACTATATAAATATAGGGTACATTTGCGGGTGTTACACCCTTGGGTTTGTTGCCAAGTATAAGAGTCGTCCACCCGTCCACTTATGTGCTTGAGGACATCATTTGTGCTAGCAAAGTATGATGCCATTGGTTGTTGCCATGGCGCCATTGGGGTGCTAGCATGAGTCTCAGCTTCATTCATTGGGGTGTCGGTATCTTGGTGGCTATGGTAAGATGATTGGGAATGGTATGGTGGTGGTGGTTGTTGTTGTTGAAAAGGTGGGTTTTGGAAAGGTCCCTGCTCAATTGCGAGGATCTCCCTCTCCTCTCTAAATTGCTCACTCCCTCCACCTTGCTCTCTCCTTGGCCTCTTTTGCCGCAAGGGCACTTCCTCCTCCTCCGCCTCACTACTACTCTCCCCCAAACTTTGTTCCCTAGGACAAAAGAAATCCTCCGGTTTTGACCCCCTAGGTAAAGGATTGTTTAAAGGTCGAGGCATTTTCATATAGCTTAGGCCATCGCTCCCCAACCAAAATCCTCTCAAAGGTTCTACTTTCCTAACTTTAAACATATGCACCTCCTCTAGCCCCAAGTGGTTGTACCTGGTAAACCCTTACAAGAGTTGACCTCTTGTTCCTCATCAATCCCCCCTTCATAATGTTGCACTAGAAAGGAAATCATCCCCCCAAGGTGGATACTTGCTTTAGTGGATTTTTGGCGATGCTTAATACAAGCTCTCATGAACAAGTCTGCCCAATCCGGTACCCCCACCCCTCCCAGGAGCATAGTCCACAAACACAACCGAATGTTCTCTGGTACCTTAGCTGGCTCTCCCGCGGAGTTAAAAATGGTGGTAAGGAACCGGGTAATAAGTCTAAGTAAAGGGTGGGTGATGGTGGAGAGTTTTGCATCCTTAGATGCAATATTACATCCCGTAATAATGCTTCACATGTTGTACAATTCTCCCTTTGGGCGTTTAATCTCTTCGGGGTTTTTGGTGATTTTTAGGATTTGGCGAATTTTGGAGATTGGGGCATTGTGCCAATTTTGGTTTAGGTGGAAGCGGTAGGCTCTTTCATTCCCATCGGGTATGTCCAACTCGGACAAGTTAGCTAGGAACTCGTACGCGAAACTCTTATAGGTGTGATCCCAAGGGTCCGGTTCGAGATAAGCTTCTAGCCCAACTTTAGCTAGCATAACCCTTGCCAAGTCGAGCATTCCCAATGCATGGAGAGTGCTTGGGGAAAATAATTTTGTGGTTATGAGGGGTTGTTGTCGAGGTGTGGTGAGTTTGTCCCAAATTTTTTTATGTTGTGCACTCAACCTCTCATAACCCATGAACACCACCTCAACATCGGTGTCAGGCTCACTCACCGCGGCCCTCTTGTTCTTTCCCTTCCCAAACAACTTGAAGATTTTTGGGGCCATTTTTTGCAACAATTTCAACAAAACAATCCTACTACAACAACAAAGAAACACTCAAAGTAGTTTTTTTTTCACTCAAACAAGCAATTCAACAAACACTTGGTGTGCAACAGTCTCAACACCTCAAAAGTTTAGTGTTTGTTGAATTCTTATGCCTTACTCAGAAACGTTTTACCAATCCTAGCTAAACAATCAACAAGAGCAAGAAGAAACTCAAAAGAAGACTAATTCAAGCCTAATTTTTGAGTAAAATCAATGAACACAATGGAAAAAGTTAAGTATTAAGTTATACCTTCCCGATTCCACAAACATTTGGCTCCTTGATGATTAGAATAAGCAAATAATCCTTCTTGACCTTTTAAAAACACACTATAAGCTCCTTAAAATCGAATTTAAAGAAGAATTTTCTAAGTTTCTTAAAGGAATTTTTCTGAGATTTTGAGTGATTTGGGTTGATTTGGAGGTGTTTGAAGGTTAGAATGACGAATTTGATTGATTTTGATAAGGTTTTGTGAAGATTTGGTGAAGAAAGGTGAAGATTTGAGGGATTGGGGTTGTTTTTGGGGTTTTTGTTCGTGAAAAAAGAAGTTTGGTATGATGAAGAATCGGGCTTGTGAGGCTACGAAGAGTTGATATCAGAACACGACGCTGGCAGCACCCAGTGACGCAGGGTGCGTCCTAGGACGCTGGCAGCGTTTTACACTGCCATATTTTCTTCAAGTTTGTACTTAGCCAAAATTTGGCTAAGTCTTCCAAACACCACTAGACTTCGATTTTCACTCCAATGACCCTTAATAACCTTCAATAAAAAAATTTCACCGAGTCTTGCACTTTTTACCCAGCATCCTGAGGCGGCCGAAAACTTGCAAAATCTTTACAAAATCGTTAGTAACTTCAAAAATTTTGATTGATGCTAATTCTAATTACTTAAAAACAACTCAAATACTAAAAATTAACAATGAAACTTAAATGACATATTCACAAAAATAAAATATTTACACGGTTTACCGTTTATTTAGAGTCGATGACTCGACTTAGTGACTCCCAGATTTTCAATCTTCATAAACGGGGTCTTCAAGTAAGACCTCTTCTTCCTCCTCCCGGTCACATCCCATGAAGTAATGCTTGAGGCGGTGACCATTCACCTTGATAAGATTTCCATCCCTGGGCCCTTCCACCTCAATTGCTCCATGATTAAACACCTTCTTGACGGTGTAAGGTCCAAACCATCTAGAACTCAACTTACCCGGGAAGAGTTTAAAACGATTTTGGAACACAAGAACTTGATCCCCTTCTTTTACAACATGACGGTTTATCATACCGTCGTGCCATTTCCTTGTTTTCTCCTTGTAGATTGAGGAGTTTTCATATGCATCATGGCGAATTTCCTCAAGTTCTTGGAATTGTAGATTCCAGTGCATACCGCTCTCATCATGGTTTTGGTTCAAGGATTTGATAGCCCAATAGGCTTTATGCTCAACCTCCACGGGGAGGTGACAAGCCTTGCCATATATGAGACGGAACAGTGACATGCCTATGGGGGTCTTAAATGTGGTTCTATATGCCCATAATGCATCGACTAGCCTCTTGCTCCAATCCTTCCTATCCGGATTCACCGTCTTTTCAAGGATCCCTTTAATCTCACGGTTGGAGAGCTCGGCTTGGCCGTTTGTTTGTGGGTGATAGGCTGTAGAAATATTATGGTTCACCCCATACTTCTTGAGAAGGTTTCCAATAACCTTATTGCAAAAGTGAGTACCTCTATCACTAATCATGGCCTTTGGGAAACCAAAGCGGGAAAATATGTTCTCTTGGATGAAGGTTGCCGCCACTCTTGCATCATAGGTGCGGGCGAGAATTGCTTCCACCCATTTGGAAACATAATCCACTGTCAAAAGGATGTATAAGTACCCACAAGAGTTAGGAAAAGGGCCCATAAAATCGATTCCCCAAACATCAAAGACTTTGCAATAGAGGAGGGTTTGTTGTGGCATCTCGATTCCCCAAACAAGATTGAACATCACTAGGGTGTCTCATAGAGTCATAGATATTATAGGTCAATCTCTTTCCCTCAAACTCCATTGTCAAACATCCGTTCGACACTTCAATCTTGGTCTTAGAGGTTTTCATGAATGGCTTACCAAGGAGAAGGGGAGTGGCACTTGAACTAGACTCCATGTCTAAAACATAGAAGTCCGCCGGGAAGATAAGGTTATCTACCTCTACTAGTACATCCTCTATCAAGCCTTTGGGATAGACACTAGACCTATCGGCTAATTGAATAACCACCCCGGTCTTAGACAAAGGTCGTAAGCCTAGGGTCTCAAAGATGGATAGGGGCATGACGTTAATAGAGGCTCTAAGGTCTAACATGGCACGTTTGAAACTTTTCCCTCCAATGGTGCAAGGGATGGTAAACATGCCCGGGTCTCCATATTTCTTTGGGAATTTTTGCTTGAAAATTTCCAAAACATGCTCACTCACCCTAACCCTATGGGTTCCTTTCTTAGGATTTCTCTTAGGTGTACAAAGTTCTTTCAAGAACTTTGAATACCTAGGGACACTATTTATTAAATTTAGAAGATGAATGTTTACCTCACACTTTCGGAAAGTTTCATACAAGTCGTTCTACTTGTCATACTTCCTTGTGCTTATCAAAGCACTAGGAAATGGGGCTTCCGGTATGTATTCCTCTACCACATCATCATCAATAATGTCTTTATCCTTCTTTGAAGTGTCTCCCTTGGGGTTCTTGCTTGTGTATGTCCCTTCCCCGTTCTTTGATAGTTCTCCATGACCAATTACTAAATCTCCTTGGTCTTCAATTTCCAACGTCTCCATCTAAAGCTTCTTTATCTTATCCTTGCCCTTTCCAAGGGGTTGTACCTCCAACTTCTTGCCTCCCCTTAAGGTAATGGCACTAGCATTCTCCCTAGGTGGTGGGATGGTTTGACATGGGAATCTTGTGGACTTGAGGCTTGAGATTTTGACATATTGGAGGCTATTTGGGGTAGTTGAGTTTCCAAGTTGCTTACCCTAAGGTTGTTTGCCTCCCTATCCTTCCTTGCCTCTTCTCTATCTCTCCTTGCCTCCTCTTTATCTGTCGTTGCCGCCTCCCTATCTTCTCTTGATTGGCAAGAGTGTTTGCAAGATATCACTCAAGTTTTCTTGAGAAGAAGAATTTCCTTAAATGGGGCCTTGGTTATATTGTCTTTGAGCAATGTTTTGTGATAGAGAGTTGCTTGGGAAATTTGAATTGTTGGGTCTTTGGTTGTTGTAAATTCTTTGCGGGTTTTGTTGGAAATTGGAGTTCAGGTTTTGGGTGGGATTTTGGGCTCTCAAATGATTGAATTGACCGTTTTCAAAACATTTCGACTTATCTCCTCCCCATCCCAAAAGGTCGCGGTTCCCCGCTTGGTTGTACACTCCCCCACCACTTGGGTTCCTTGAATTGTAATTGCCATACCCCATAGCATTAACACTTTCCATAGTTGCTCCTTGTTCAATCATGATGTAGCATGTGTTGGTGGCATGGTCACCCCCACAATATGAGCATTCAATTGGTTCGGCGTGTTGAGAGAATGAGTTACCTTTGTTAACAACCAAGTTTGACATCATACTTTTATGTTCACCCATTTCTTGCATGATCTTGTGGTTTTGAGATGCATAAGGATCCTCCATGGAGGATACATTCCTAGAGCTTCCTCCCCTTTCATTTTTCTTCCATAGCTTCTTGTGTTCATTGCAAATTTTTCGATAATATTGTTGGCTTCGGCCACATTAAGGGTGTCAATTCCACCTCCGGTGGCGGCAACGGTCATGCTTTGGTCATTTTGGCACAACCCCTCATTGAAAGCCGTCAACAAATCATCTCTCGACATGCCATGGTATGCGCATCTTGCCACAAGACTTTTGAAACGCTCCCAATAATCATTATGGGTCTCTCCCATTTCTTGTTCAATAGTAGTGATAAGTTTCTTAGAGTGATTGTGTCTTGAATCCGGATAATACTTTTCAAGAAACTTTTTCTTCAAGCCCACCCACGTGGTAACGGAGTGAGCCGGGAGGCAAAAGAGCCATTCTTTCGCGGCATCTTGAAGCGAAAAAGGGAATGCCCTTAACTTGAATTGATTCTCGGTCACCCCTTGTGGAATAGCACCTTGGCAAATCATATGAAACTCGGCCAAGTGTCTATTAGGGTCGTTCCCCACCATGCCATGGAATCTAGGTAAGATTTGGACGAAGAAACCTTTGAGCTCAAAGTTCACATCCCCCATGGGAGGATATGCAATACAAAGGGGTTGCTCCTCATAATTCCTTGCCCGAATCTCACCGATTGTCCTATTATCCTCCGCCATATTAGGTGGGTAAAGGACGTTCAACGGAGTTGGTATCCTAGGTGGTGACTCAAACTCTTCTTCCGGTTGTTCTTGAAAAATATTATTTTCCACTTCCTCTTCACTAGGTTCCCTCCCAAAAGGTCTCCTATAAAGGGGATTTGAAAATAACCAATTTGATATGCTACTTGAAGATGGATCAATGTCTTGGTCACCAATTCCTTCTGGTGACCTAGGCATAAACTCTAAAACAACTCCACAATACAAATTAGTAACTTCAACAAAAAGTAACTAATAAGCTAAAAAAAATTTGAAAAACAATCTAAATAAGTTCTGACACTAACATGCGTTTAAATTTAATAT
Organism: Heliosperma pusillum; assembly: GCA_022085475.1. Classification (NCBI taxonomy): domain Eukaryota; kingdom Viridiplantae; phylum Streptophyta; class Magnoliopsida; order Caryophyllales; family Caryophyllaceae; genus Heliosperma; species Heliosperma pusillum. The sequence goes on along the minus strand of JAIUZE010007276.1, from coordinate 728 downwards.
TTAGCTATATTGCCTTCCCCGGCAGCGGCGCCAAATTTGACGAGGCTAATTTGCGTGTCGTTAAATCCGCTAATTAGCTACGATCAAATAAAAATTTAAGATCTCCTAAACAAACATAAACTATCTTAAATAAGGTAGTAAATGGTAAGAATAGGGTCGAACCCAAGAAAAGGCGGGATTAACTCAATTAATCTAATCTAGACTCTTGCTAAAAGCCAATTAACAAAAGTAAATACTAACTAATTACTCTAATCATAAATTAAGACACTAATTAAGACAAAAGCTTAAATTAATTACAAAATATGATATTCACAATGAGATAACATGTAGGATAACATATAGGGAGAAAGTTTGATTGGAGAAATTCATTAACAAGTCTAAAATAACAAACAACTACTAAAGATTCAAGTATTCAAATATGGAGAAACAACTTAGGGTAATTTTCCCAAGTTCCCAACAATTAGCAAAGTAAAGATTCTTCCTTTACTCTCTTCTCTAATTATCTAATACAAGTTTCTAAGAAATTAGTCAACATAGATTAAATCAACCAAGAATTGAAAGTCCATAGACCTTAATTAGACTTCTCTAATTAGTTGCTAAATTACTTGTTAATTTAGTATATAATGATCTATGTAACATGCATGCAAATATAAAGACATTTATATAAAAGAAGAAATTTCCTCACATTGATATGGAAATAATATGGGCACAACAAGAACTCCTTCTTG
>JAIUZE010007274.1:0-10380 GCA_022085475.1 Heliosperma pusillum | reverse complement strand
CTACTTTCTCCAAAAGAGGGTACACAAACCATCTTTAAACTATTTTAAAAAGATTAAATTAGGATTACGATATGGGGATTTGAAAGTTTTCTCAAGAATAGAATCAAAATAAGAAGACATTACACGAACTTAGAGCGAACTCGAACATCAAAATCACAAATCGTGATACTAAGAGATACGTCCAAACGAGTAAAATGGACTAGAAAGGGGAAGGATTGAAAAGTAGCGGATTGAGTAAGGGTCACATTGAGGGAAAAGAGAGGAATGAACAACATTACTATCTTCCATCTATGAAAAATTCAAATGTCGATCGCAACTCGACCTTACTAACCGCACAAGTAAACTAGTCCTCAAGAGAGTGCAAAAATATCTTCAACATTTTAAAGCATCAGATTCCTACTAAAATATTTCATAACCATAAACTTCGAGTAACAACTTCCAATTATTCAAATTCAATTAGAATCTTCTAAGGTCCATCGGTATGGTAGACTCCACCACTAACAATCCACATAGAAATTCACTACGCACTCCAATCTTCTTAGCTCCATTAAAACTCTTACTAGAAACTATCAACAAAATATTTATCTATGCAAACCTGATCACTAACAACCACCAAGTAAAAGACTTACCAGGAAATCCTTTAATCCAATTTACTTCAAACCCATTATCCTAATTTTACAAGGACTTTTTCATCCACATAAGTCAAAACACAATTCCTCAAACAAAGAATGAGTACAAATTCCAAATCATACATATTGCCAAACACAAGGCGATACTTCAATTAATCAAATCATCTAACCCATCCAAACTCAAAATGTATCGGTCTTTGCTTATGAAAATTTTCTTCGAGATTGGTCACCAAGTCCAAATTCCATAAAGTAAACATTATTGCTAGGGTCCAACATATAAGGGTAATAATCTCTCAAGTAATCTTTAAAGCAACCACTATAATCCTTAACAACAACAAACTATCATTACGATCTATTCGATCCTCAAGGTGATATTACAATATCAAGATTCAAAGTCTAAAATCATCAAGAGAGGTTCAACCTACTTATTCTTAATTCCTTATAGTCACTTAAACATGAATCCAGCTCCATAAAGTGGGTAAGTACCATACTTAGCGCATCATCAAAATACAACCACTAAACCTTACATTAGCTAAAGAGAAAACTACCTCACAAGAGATTATGGAAGACGGACATGATACTTATGAACACTAGGAGGCATCAAGCAAGAACTACGATCTGATGGAAAAGATGAAAGCGGAGAAGGAAAACGAAATTGATCTAAGGAAAAGAACCTACCAGTCACGATCTCCGGGGGAGCATTAGCTTCGGCTCGGCTGAGTACAAAGATGGATCCCTTAGCTTTGGCACCAGGTGCGGGATTCTGACGGTCGGGGCAATCACGAAAGCGGTGACCCGGCTTCTTGCAGAAAAAGCAAAACCGGGGCCTATCATAGCATCCAACTCCGGGATGAACGGGTCCCCTACAACCGTCACACATTCGTCCTTGAGCTTGAGGGAAAGCATTGGGCCTAGGAGCCGCATTTGCGATAGCTTGAGGGAGAAAAGGAGCAAGTGATCTTGCATTGGAGTTTGAGGGAGCATTGAAACGCCTCTTGTTAGAATAGGCATTAGAAGAAGAAGGAGCGAGAGATCTTTTGTCATTGAAGTTTGACCTTGGATTGAAAGAGGGGGAAGAAGAGTGATTCTTCATCTTCGCTTCATCTCTAACGGCCTTCATTGAGTTCTCCGCCCAAAGGGCATCATCATACAACTCCCCGAAAGAAGTAGAGCTCCTCCTTACCTTACTTTGAAGAACGGCACTCAACTTGTTACGGTAGTATAATGCACGGTCTTCATCATCACGAATAAGCCTCGGAGCGAAATGCGCAAGCTTATTAAACTCCGTAGTAAACTCTTGAGCGGATAGGTTGCCTTGCTTAAAGTCTATAAACTCCTTGAGCCTTTGCTGTTTAAGCTCTTTAGGATAAAATCTACCCTCCACAAGAGCTTTAAAGCAAGCCCAGTTAAAGTCCTCTTCAAGAGTTGCGGTGGCACTTGTAATAGCCCACCAGTTGTCGACTTCCCTCACCAGAAAGTGCTTTGCGATCCTAACCTTGTCCTCTTCTCGGACTTGGTATAGATTAAACTGCTTCTCCATTTCACGGAACCAACCGGATAACTCTGTAGGGTCCGGTTCTCCACCATAAGGTACAATTTTACTCCATGCAATTTGCCCCGCCACCCAAGCATAGCCACCCTGATGGTTATCCTCTCTTCTAGGGGGAACTTGGTTGGCATGAGCTAAAGCTGCATCTTGCTGATTTTTCAGCACTTGAGCAAGAGCTTCCATCATAACGTTCTCAGCTAATCGCGGTCTCACCATCTTCATAAGAAACACAAACAAATTAAGTTACTCCTATCAATTAGCATAAACACAAAGACTACCAATTAAAGTCCTTAACTTCTACCCAACTCTCTCATTTATTATTTCAAGGTCAAGTAATTTAAGTTAGGGTTCACGTGTGTGCGTCGGGAGCGATCAAAGCTCTGATACCAACTGTGACAACCCTCGCGAATGCGGAAATATAAAACATACAAGCATGTGAATTATATAGCGGAAAATACGGTATTTTAAAAACCTTTATACATGCAAGATAGAAAAAGACGAGGAGTGTCAACATATTACAAACTAAATAAAAATACCACAAGAGACGTAGTCTCTCAAAGTGTTAACAAAAGACAAAGTAATTAGCAACTAGCTAAACAACGTCTAGAGGTGTTTCATCCAGGGACAACGCCCGCTAGCTCCCACCCGAACCCAAAATAGCATAAGCAAAAAGCCATCCATGCAAGCAACCTGTTCATTCATGAAAAACATGAACGCCACAATCAGTGGGGAGTAACTCCGGGTTCTCCCAGCCATATCACATTAAACGTACTATAAGAAATACCAAGTACAAGTTCATGCGACTATATGGATATCCATGTGAGTTACGATAAAAATAGATAGGCAATCATATATATAATGATCAGATCATGTGGAAATCAAATCCGAAACCAACATGTTATTCAAAGACTCGGGGAAGACACTCTTAGGCAATCGAATACGCTCACTAGGGCTTACATCTCACCGTTAGCGGTATAAGATTGATAAGATTGAGACTCTACAGACAAACCAAGTCAAGTCATGCGATGATCAATCATATAATCATTCGTGTAATCATACCAATATATTGACGACATCTCTCACGGTAAATGAAACGCACTAGCATCGTGTACAATAGCAAGACAAGCCAATGGAAGTCCACAGGATAAGACGTTTCCCTGAACCGTATACGATAAGACGTTTCGTATACTCATGACCCAGACAACCAAGTTCACGGGATAAGCCGTTTCCCGGAATCATGTACGATAAGACTTTCGTACCACAAGACTCTAATCCTCTACGTAGGACCGACGATTAATAATACGGTTCCCCCCCTATCTAAGAAGCCTGGCCAACTCTCGGATAATGACATGTTCCTCAAATAACGACATGTGTAAGAACACGTTCCCAATCCAATACCTCGGTCCAATCATCGACGCCAGATTACCCCCATTCGGTAGATCAATTCACAAGAGGGCGGAATGAGATCTATAGTCCAAAAGTCAAGCTAGTACGCTACATGCAATAACACCACCTCGCAAGTATACAACATTTGACGGCCGGGTCGATCAACGCATTGCGTTCACCTCCTAACAACGTCGTCATATCCCCACTAAACATGCCTACAAGCATCAAGGATACACCCCATCGCTCCGACATTCCAGTCTAACGAGTATAAGGTGTAGCCGGGAAATGAGAGTTCAAAGCACATGATCATTAGTGCTCAATTCATAACATATGTAAAACCGACTCGAAAGAGGGATATATCGAAAACCGTCACGAAACATGTGATACAAGCAAATAGAATATCATATATCCAAAACATGAATATTATAAGTCGTTACGTAAAATTATACGATAAACGGATCATGCGAACTATTATAAATTACGAGTTTTAGAAATTATATGAAAAGAACACAGCCGTGTTCCAGGCCGGTCAGGAGGGAAGCGGCCGGTGGACCGGCTCAGAATACAGGGCAAAAACCAAAAATCATAGAAAACAGAGAAAAGAGGTCTGGGCCGGTCAGTGGACCGGCGGCCGGTCGACCGGCACAGAGCACCCTATACAAAAATTCCCAAAATTTCAATGATGTTACTGATGTGTTCCCAGCCGGGTTGCAGACCGGCGGCCGGTCGACCGGCCAGGAACCCCAGCTCATCCGTGAGCTTCCTTTGCATATTCAATCCATTTCAATTCTCAAAAATCAATTCCAATAATCATCCACAATCAATATACATCATTAACAATCATCATATAACAACATTCATTAATCATAGCATGATTTCTAAGCTTCTAATCGTATTCTAAATACGATTCCTAGCATATAAAGCATGTAAAACACGTAAATGATACCGAGTAACCCTTCACCGTTACCTTTATGCGCCTCTACTAGTCGTCAAGCTCCTCTTCTATAAGGAAATAGTCTTTGTCGGGATCTTGGAGGTCACCACCTACAATTAGATCGCAAAAAGATGAATAAAGTTCATCTTGAGAAAGACGGGAAATTTGAAAAGCGAGAAAGGCGATGATTTTAATATCAATACGGATAGAGGAAAGTACGGGAAGAATAATAAGACGAACTTACGGAAATTCTATCAAGTAACGAAGAAGTTACGACGAATCAAAGATCGATATTCAAAGAGGGAAAGTTTCTTAAGTAAGAAGAAAGGGTTTTGGTGTTTGATTTTGTGTTGAATGAAAAATTAGGTTAAGGGAGGGAGTAGAATGAGTTGTGTAGGAAAAAGTCAAAGACGGTTTCAAAGTCAAGAAAGTCAAACCCGACTCAAAAGTCAAGAAAAGTCAAACTCGCCTTAAGACGGAAATTTTCATGGAATCTCGCAGAAATTCCAAATACGAACTCGGAAATTCTAAATTCGACTCGAAACTTAAAATTATAAATTAAAACTTAAAATTACTGAAACGATTTCGTAAAATATTTCTACTAGAAAAATAGGGTACATTTCCGGGTGTTACAATCATCATAGTTTACCTAATTAAAAAGAAAAGAAAATATGTATAGAGTATTTGATATGTATAATATATTTCCTAATATATTATACTATCTATTATTTTTAGAGAATAATAGATAGTATAAGATATTAGGATATATATTATTTAGTATTAAATACTGTTAGATATTAGGAAATATATTATTTAATATTAGATACTATTAATAATTAAGTGTGTATGTATATAATGATTGTTACATCATCGTGGTTTTGCACAATTGCTAGCATTACATATATATTATATTAGTATTGTTATAGAATAAGAAATACAAGAAACTACATAGAGAAGGTAGAGAGACAATAAGAGAAAATAGGTTAAGAGATAGGAGATAGATTCAACGGAGTTAGTATATTCATCTCATTCAGGAGGTATATATAATACATTTCATATGGGAAACCTAATTACATAATGGATCATAAAGCCCAATGAACATCCACATAATACGTTTCATAACACTCCCCCTTGGATGTACATTACTGAAGACCATGTCTTGTTAAAACCTTAGCAGGAAAACCCTATGGGAAAAACACTAGTAAGGAAAAAGCAGAGTACATTGTCCCTATATACGCAAACTAATCACCTGCCTCATTAAAACCTTTCTATGAAAAATCCAGTGGGACAAAACCTTAGATAAGGAAAAAGAGTACAGCGCGTGCAGACTCCCTCTGATGATTACATCACTTGTAAAACGTCATCGCTACTCATGATGTAGCAAAGTTTCTCGATCTTGGCAATAACTATTATCGTACTTGATTGACTTTATAAATGTCTTCAATTAGTAGGAATGGTAGATTGCTTCAAAACTCATAATATGAAGATTGTAATTCCTACATCTTCACTTCTAGTAAACTTGTCACTTTTGCGGTTGAAAATACTGCACCTTTTCTTTGAGTGATCATATCATTAACAATGTGCATGTATATAATATGTGACTAAGTTATAAACTATATGATGTGAAATAATGCAATGATGTAGTAGTAAACTAATATGAATTTGCTTAACTTAGACTTTATATGCATATGATGACTCAATAATGAAAACTGTACAGTGTGTTTCTTAATCTCCATACATTGGATGAATTTCAGGTTAATGAGCTCTTTATAAATATGTCGACGGTCGAGTGGACTTATGAAGTCCTTATTCAATTTTTCATTGAACATTGCACGCGAACGTATATCTGTTTCATATCGATATACTTTCATGATCATACTAGAAGTGTCTGGAATCGACATTCTTCATATATCACACAGTATGTGTAATTCAATATGATAAAACTTCTCTTGTTTTACCAACTTCACACGTACTTCCTCCCCTAAGGTGGTAAAAATTATATTCAAGATAGATTGCAATCATTTAAAAACCACCTTAGAATGTGATTTCCCATATCACATATAAATGAGATTTAATTAATGGGCATAATTGTAAGATTTTCTAGGATATCTGGGGAGTAGAGTATGATGTAATTGACTATTAATGTGCTAAATCAAAATGTCCAATTTAAGAATATCAACTTGCTTACATAATAATAATCAAATTATGAACTGCAATAGCACAAATTACTCATATTTTGAGTATGTGGTATTCAAGCCACTTGAAAACAATATCAATTTGTACAATTGAATTTATAAGGTTTTTGTCCAACCTCGAGTAATGTGCAATTTTATTGTTTAGATCTTCAAATATCAATCATACCCAGTTTTAGTATAGGTATTGCGTGTAATAGAATGTATATGTAGTACTTTAAAAAATATGAGCACATACATTTTGCTCATACTTTTAAGCACTTGTTGATCATATATGTCTTAACATCTCATGCCAACTTTTGATAGTAGTTCGAACTGCATTACAATGCTCCATATTAGGAGTTTGATATGCCTTAATATGTGCAATTGTGCACTTACTCGACAAACTTAAAGTTGGATGCTAACTTATAATTAGCTATTATATCATACGTGCATAAAATAATTTTTCATATGGGTAAAGAATAATGTGCTATAACACACATTTAGTGTCTCGTTATAAGAGCAAAAATTGAATAATATCCCTTTGGAAAAATTTAAGACGTAAAAAAGTAGAGAATCTGACTTTTCACTGGGGTAATGAAAATACATAATATGGGTAAAATTGCTCCATAAATAAACTAGTCTCTCATTCAAATTTAGAAGACTAGTTCATAATAAGAGGATACGAGATCGACTTTTATTGAATTGATAGAGGGTCGTCTTAAGTTATGATGACATGAGACCGTCTCATATTAGTAGTTAGATGCCCGTCTCAATAAGAGAAAATAGGTTAAGAGAGAGGAGATAGATTCAATGGAGTTAGTATATTCATCTCATTCAGGAGGTATATATAATACATTTCATATGGGAAATCCAATTACATAATGGATCATAAAGCCCAATGGACATCCACATAATACGTTTCATAACAAGTATTAATATTTTTCTTCCTTTAGTTATTAACCTAAGATTATTTAAAACAGCTGTAATAATGTTTTTTTTCTCTCTTAGCTTGGTTTTTGCTTCCTAATTTCGTTGTGATTGCTAAAAAAAACTTAATCCCTTCAGTTTAATGCTTTTGTAGAGGTACAACATATTCTTGAAAAACTTGGATTTCACACCATTTAATCGCCCAAATTGTTTTATCTATACCTTATTTTTTACCAGGTACCATACGCATATGTTTTCTCTATAATTTACGATATTACAATTGTCAACTTTAATCTTTAGTTGTTTTCATGAAATATTATGTTCACGTACTGATGTTATACATTATTTTATTGTACAAATTTGCAGGCATGATGAGATATTGTCTTGCACTTAAGCGGTTGTCGTATACTTTGTATGCACATATTTGAAAAACTTACTCTTTAGTTAAATTTTAAACGTTTTAGAATGCTTAGTTAAACACGTACTTCATACAATTATGCCTATCATAGTAACGTATTGTATTTGTTTAAAACTCTAATAATTATAAGAATAAAAATCATAAATTGCACAATAAAAATAACAAATTCATTGTTATTTTGTAACCGAGCATATGTAATTTTACCTGTGGAAAAGGTAAATTATGATAAAACACAACAATAATAAGCACCTTCTATTTTATGGTATAATTTTTTTTTGTTTTTTTTAATATCACAACAACGTTTTAAAATTCGTGCAAATTAAAATAAGAGTATTCAACCCTGATGCAACAACCTAATAAAAAAATTCAATATCTCTATGATATCATAGAGTCATATTGTTTTTTATAATAGCATATTAACATGTAATATTTCGTTTATCAGTAAGTCTTGCTTTAGACGGATATTATCTGTCTTAAGTTTAAGAGGGGTAGAATACCACCACAAGGTGATAATAATGACAAACTTTTGGTATTTCCTAGGCAGCAAGCAGGGTGATTTTGTATGTATTTGACCCTACAAACAGTCTCCCGTCTTAAATGAGAATTTGTGTTCTTTGGTTTTGTACGAGAAAAAAAAGGCACCTTATTCAATGATTAACTCAAATTGGTTTCTGTTTTAATGTAGGCAGATAGATACATGATGCATGATGTACGAATGAATCATTTACGATGTACTGTTGAGCATTATAAATTGAGAGTCGGTCTCATAGTTAATATTGTAATACCAATTTACTCCCACCGTCTTAGTCAATTGTGCACCTTTAAATAAATAAAAAACACAAAGAATAAAAAAAAAAGACAATTTAATGAGAGAGAGTGTGTAATTTAAGGTAAAGAGATATCAACAGTTTTAAAACGATATACATTCCACTTATTTGAGTAAAAAAGCAAATTGAGTGAGAAGGTTAAGCGGGAGTGAAAGCAAACTATTTACTTTATTAAATAAAAGAATATTATTTCCATAAAAAGTCGAATTAATATCAAATTTAAGAGCTTGTGATGAAATTTGATTATTTTAGTAGGATATAAAAAAATTAATCAAATAAAAGTTAATTCATGTCAATATTATATTGTTAAAAGTTAATAAGTTAAAGGTCAAATTTCATATGTATTTAAAAATTACTTCGTAATAAGTTAAAAGGTCAAACTTCAACAATTTATTTCTATAAGTTAATTGTTATAATCACATTAATGTAGATCTGTGCATCACACGGGCATAAAATCTAGTATTTTATATTTTATATTTTATATTTAGCATGCATGTAATTGGATCCTTCAAACAATTAAATTAATGTAATTTAGTAATTAATTAGAGGAGTCGAGTTAGAGATTTGGAACTTTCAATTAATATATTAAATGACTTAGAACGAAGTTCACATGCTAGGTTTAAAAAGTTGTTTGCATGTTCATAAACAATCATAACTCAATCCGAATAAGCCATCAGTGTCCTTAGTTGAGGCCATTTTTGCAACGTGCGGAGTTATGTGTCTTATTAATGGGCTTACTAACACGTACCCTCACACGAATATTTTTCTCTAAATCGGTTTCCAAATAGCCAAAACTTTGGTGGCGACTCTTTTCGAAAATGAAACCCCTCATGGACGATTTTTCCCTTCTCCACACAACTCATAGGCAATTTTATATAAGTCCAGCTCTTAAAAATTCAGTTCAGCTCCTGTAAGTTTAGTTCAATTCGGTTCAGCTCTCGTGAGTTAAGCAATGCAGTTTATCAAAATAAGTCCAAAAGAACAGGACCTAAATGCATTAAACTGAATTCTCTCTTTTGTTAACCCTTATCTCACCCGAAAATAAACATAATTCTTCAATTTGGAATGATACGTTAAGTTTGCGACATGTAGCTTATTCGTTAATGACATTATAATTAATCGAATTAATTATTTTCTTTGGACGGTGTCATAGATACGTTTTGTGTTTTGATGATGATAAGTGTGTAATAATTATGATATAAGTTTGCACATAATTGTTTGTTAAGTCTTTATAGATTAACGAGGTTACAAATTGCAAAAATGATTTTTCATTATACGATTTAGTTCGTAATAAAGATGATGAAAATGAATGACTGAAGAATTTTCAACGAAGATTAGTCAGTAGTTACTTCGTCTGTCCTTTACGATATGTAATTATTATTTTGAGTTCGTGTCAAGTTATTACAACTATAACTTGATACATTCATACTCTAGATTATAATCGACTGTACTATAACTTGGGGTGGCTACGTAACACAATATTTTGACGAAAAATTATTTTATAATTTACAAATATTAATATGGATGGCGATAGGG
>JAIUZE010007271.1:0-89157 GCA_022085475.1 Heliosperma pusillum | reverse complement strand
AAGTAGAGATGCCTTCTTGGAAACCATTGCTTTGAAGCCTTGGTCAGCTTCAAGTTTCATCATATCCTCTTGATTCATGTTAATAGTGGCGATCAAGTCCTTGCTATAAGGTCCAGCACGTGAGATAAAAACCAAATCTTCGATCATAGTTCCGGTCATGGACCAAACCGGATTTCCCCACCCAAAATCTGGTTCGAGTACCGGTATGCTAGGCAAATTGCTAAACCCAAACGCTCTTATTTCCCCATTTTTTATCCTATCAAATTGCTCTGTCACAAATCTCAAGTCTTGTTTTCCTTCTCTAATATCCTTAGTTAAGTTACTGTCATCTGTAATTTTTTTTACTGACTCTTTTACATTCTTCATAAAGTCAAGGCAAAGGGAACCCTCTTCATCTAACACACATGATGGCTTTGCTATTGCGTTGACCAACATGTTACCATAATAGTATGATTTCTTACAAGGGTTGTTCACTTTCGACCGAATATTTACTGCAGAAAATACTTCGTAAGGTTTATTATTACTATTAGTATTAGTATTAGTATTATTATGCTTGCATGATAATACGATTCTACTCCATATAAAGGCGGATAAGACGGATCCTAGAGACGGAAGACTACTCATATTAGTAGAGTTACACAAATTAGACCTTAAGACATCAAGCTTTTGGCTACTAAACATGAACCATTTTGCGACGGGTTTAACCATTATAACGTGTGGATTTGAATCGTCAAGGATATCAATCGAGTTGTGTTGTGGTGGAAATAATTTGGCGATATCAAAAGATGGACGTGGGATGAGATTAAGATCCTTACCATTAGTTAAATCCGCCCAAGCGTTAATAAACATTAATAGGGAAAAGCCATCGGTTAAACGATGGTTTGACTTGACACCAATGCCGATTCCACCACATGAAAAAATGTTGACTTGAATGGCTAGTAACAACCTTGGGAACCCCTTTTGTTCAAATGTAGGGAGTAGCAAATCGAGATCGGATATTTGCGCCTTTCGGACAACATCCGATAGGCGAGTGGACCTTAGTTTGGCATGTATGTAGGGCACACCCTCATCGTTGCAAACGACGGAATTGGCATTGTGGAGCCTGCCGGCTAGGGGGTAGTAAATTGATAAGGTGGTCGAGAACGAGGTTTTGAGGTTGTCTAGGAAGGAAGTTGTTTTGGTATTTTTAGGGCGTTTGAAGAAGTAGATTGTTGGAACAAAGAATGGAGAATTGAGTTGATCAAACAAGGATAGTTGTAGATAACGAAGGTGGTCAGGAGTTGGGTTGGATGGTTTGAGTATTTCTTGAGATATCACTTGGATATTCATCCTTTTGATTTATGGGTATTAAGGATCAAGGATGGATTTAGAGAAACATGCTAAGTTGCTGGTCTGATGCATAAACAGCCATGAGCATGCATGTATATAGTGGAAATTCAGCTCTACTTTGGCTACTCTCCAAGCCAGCTACTTTGGCTACGTAGTATACTAGAATACTCGTACTCGGTAATTAATTACAGGTCTTCCAATGAATACGGGTCGAATTACCACTCATAAAAAAACAAGTAAAAGGACAGGTGAGAAACCAAGTTTGGGTTTCCACTTAACTCTTTGTGAGAGGCAATCCGACCCGTTATCATTGAATACGGATAATGAGGCTTACTGATTATTACTGTATTTACTCTTAAGTCCTAACTTATTTGGTGCACATGTAGATATGCTTATGTTTCTTAAGCCAACAGGATAAAAAGACCTTTGAATGAGATCTAGAGTTTATTTTGTTTGCTAAAAAATATTTCTGTACCATGTTGTAAGTAAATTAATTGGGGAAAACAATTGACAGTTTAACACCAACTTAGCCTAATCTAAAAATAAAGAAAGACTTTGGATACAATGATGTATAATGAGCAAAGTAGGATATTTAATTTGACGAAATAATTGGATGTATGGCTCAATTATCAAAATTAAGATCAAGTTAACATTACTTAATAATCTCAATTATCTCAGTTACATTAGAACATAATCTCTATATATGTTCAAGATTAATCTTTCACTTGCGGTAATATTTCTAAACATTGTCGTAAGTCACATGACATACACACACAAAAGACAAGGGCAAAAACAAAAATTCTTGTTTCAGATTGTCTTATGTTAAGACGGTTTCACAATCGATTTAAATATAAGAAAACTAAAAGGAGTGTTGTAAAACGTTTTAAGTTAAGACCGTATTAACTAACATTAAACGTAGAAAAAAATTCAATTTTTCTTAAAACTTTTGTATAGTTTCAGTACTGGTGAAAATGGATATTGGGAATAGTAGTAAAGTTGTGTTCAATGTACTTGGGTAGATTCATGTACTAGCACTAATGTTATGTCTAAAATCTACCAAAGTTATATTCTAAAAACTATCAAAGTGTACTATATAAATGCTATGGCAATGTCTAATGAAACATCAATGAAAGCTTCCCAATTCATATGAAATATTCCCCCTTCTCTAAATCTAACATGGTATCGTAGCCTCTCGCACTTGAGGCCTAAAAACAAAATTCCGCTGCCTTGCTGGTGGGCTAATAAAAACTATCGCTCACCGGCAGGATTGATGATCTACTAACTATTTTTAGCACAAAAAAACGCAAAATAGAAAGAAGTTATCATGGCCGATCAATAGGATATGGTAAACTCAAATTTAAAACCTTATGACATCAAACTCAAGTGTACGTTTGCTATGATAATCTTTTCTTCATAGCTTTGTTCACTAGTCTAAATTTTCTGTTAGTCCACTATCATTCTCAATTTTAAACCAAATAAATATATCATTTCTCATCCCCTCCAAGAGAGAAAATACAAAAGAAGGATTTTCGTGATCCTCTTATTTCAAAACTTTGTTACTAATCTTCACTTGTGTTCAAGGTGGTACAAAACTTACTGGCGAGTTGTTACGCAAACAAAATTTGGAGTTCAAAAAACTTAGCATTCTCCCGAAAATGATTTTAACGGATAATTTTCCGTTTTGTTGAAATTTGTTAGGTCCGATTAGTGTTCCTACAAATATTTTTAATATTCGACAAGTCCGAAAAACTCAACTTTCTTGTTCGAATAAATGTAGTTTTTTGAAGATGAGAAGTTTTTTGAAGAAAGATCAAGATGAAGAGATGAAAACGTTTTTTTATTGTAGTTTTCTTGTATTCCTCAATGGTAGAGTTCATACTACTGTCTTTACGATTACGGGAGGGTATTGGGTAGAGTAGTAGAGTTGTGTTCAATGTACTTGAGTAGGTTCATGTACTAGCATTAATGTTATGTCTAGAATCTACCATAGTCATATTCTAAAAACTACCTGACACGCGTCGTTTTGATGTGTCAAACGATATTTATAACAAGACTAAGCACGGTGGCAAGTCAAGGTTGGTCCACAGGGACGGTGGGTATTCGATATGCAAATGTCTAGACTAGCTATGCTCAAATGTGTCACGATATAGAAGTGGATTTGAAACTAATCTAAGAACATTGAGTAAATGCAAATAAGTAGGAAAGTAAGACTAAACTAAGATAATCAAATAACAAGCAATAAAAGGAAAGTCTAGGATCGGTGGGTTCAAATGGGTAATTTGGGTTCTAGTGAGTCGGGTTCATAGTTAATGGGTAGTCAAACTTGGGCGCGGTGGATTGAGGCTCTCGATCTTACAATCCCTCCCATATACCGAACCAAGCTACCTCTCGCGTACACAAGGTCGATATACCAACTATATGCAAATCATAACATATTCCGAGGCTATCGATCTTACGGAAATGTATAATAAGCATGAATCATGCAAGTTTGTCAAGCAAGCATTTCATCAAACATGTGGTATGCGTAAGTTGGAAGAAAGACAATTAATCAACAAATCAACCCAACAAAGAAAGATTAACCCTCATTAAAACCCATTATCCCCCACATAACCCTAGCAAGATTATTACTCACTCATATTCAAAGGAAATTCAATATTAACTAAGGATTGCACAAGGAAATCAACAACAATGAACATCTTCTAATTAACAATGAATAAATAACGAGGATTGAAATGAAAACTTAATTAAAGGCAAGATTAAGTAAAGAAATTATAACAACTTAGAAAAAGGTGAGAACTTTGATATAATAACCAAGATTTTGTCACAAATCTTTGAATACAAACCAAGTTCCAACACTAAACCAAGTCTCAATGGCTAATTAACCAACTAATAAGCTTAATTATGGAAGATTAATAGAAGACTAAGTACTAATTCTATGAGAGTTTCAGATCTAGGGTTTTGTGCTCTGTAATTACACAAGAGGATCTATTTATAAGTTTAAAAAATGGAGGAAAGATGGGCTTCGAAAGACTATTTGGGATGGATGAGTAACGACCGTGAAAGGTGTCTCACGACCGTGACAAGGGTTTCACGACCGTGAGATGCAAGTCACGGTCGTGAAATATGTGGCTGTAGCAGGTCCAAAATTCCTAACTAAGTCACGACCGTGAAACATGGTTCACGACAGTGAGCTGTGTTTCACGACCGCGAGCTGAGTTTCATGACCGCGAGCTGTGTTTCACGACCGTGAGCTATGTTGCTCGAAAATCATTATTCTTTGGAAGGAATCTCACGACCGTGAGATTTAATTCACGCCCGTGAAAGGTCTTTCCTCCTTGTTCCGTTGATATAACTTTGTCAATTTATCTCGGTTTAGCTCGCCTTGACTCAGGATGACTCGCGTACGCCAAGTAGGGCCTCCAATTGTATGTGGGGTCCCCTAGGACATGCCGTGGGCCCTCAGTGTGATGTACCTTCTCTTTTGTCGATCAAAATTGGGTAGAACTCGCCCCAAATGACGGTTTACCTACAAAAATACGATAAAAGCGAGAAATATGCTAGAAGAAGGTAAAACACGTAGAAACGCTCTTAGGGAGCGTTAAAGTCAAGCAAAACGAGGCAAAAAAGGGTGGAAAAGTAGGGTGAAATGACACTATATCAAATCTCCCTAAACCAAATTCTTGCTCGTCCCGAGTAAGGATGAACAAAGTCACGACCCTAATTTAACTATGCTAAAAATCTAACCGATACAAGGCAATTAACGGACCTTGCTCCATCCCTTCAACTCACAACAAGGTATCCATGAGGTGGGATACCTTCTTGCAAGCAAATGGGGTCTTGCCAAAATCTCGATGCATTCTAATTAATAAAGCACACAAAACAAATAAGAATGCATCAACAAAAGTAAATAGCAACATGCCTCATCCATGTGCCGGGATTCATCCAAAATGGAAACGATTCAAGCATGCAAAGCTCTATGTAGTTACTAGTTTTACAAAGAACTAAGCCTAAGAATATAGAGATGAATCACCTCCTCAATTGCAGCAGGAGCTCACCCAAGGGGCCTTGATGATCAAACCACAAACAAGGCAAACCTGACCCCAAGGACCCCTCAGATGGAAGCTCGAGTTACAAGGTCCAAACAACAAGCTATGACAAGCCAAGATCAAGCCAGGACAAGCCACACCAATGAGGAAGACAGTCCACGGCTCATCAACCCATGCCAAGCCCCAACACAACCCACATTACCCACACAAGACAGAAACAAAACCATTCAGGCCCAGGCAGACCAATCAACAAACCCTGCAGCTAGGAGGTACACCAGGGCATCCCAACCACCCCCACCATGGCCTAACATCAAGTCAACCCTCTAAGCTACAAGTTTTCCCAGGACAAACCCTTTTGAAGTCTAGCAAAAACTCATGAAACAGACACCCCATGCTAGAGTCCAGTGAGCAGCATAGCAGAGGCAGTACATGTTCAGATGAGGTTTCCTTTTGTCTAAGTCAACTTGTCTTCATCCAAGGCAGGTTTATCTAAGTTCTAATAAGAGTAGAGAGTCCCAAGAAGGAGCAAAACACCCAGGCAAAGCAACAAGACAACAAGAACAACAGATTTCCATTTCAGGAAAAACTCCAAAACTGCTTTATTTGCTTTTTGATTCAGTCTATTTTTGTGTTTTGTGTCTGAACTTTATAGTTGTTGAGCTCGTCCTATTGTGAGGCTCTTAATTAGTGTTAGTAGTAGTAGTTTAAACCCTAAGCTGGCCCTTGGATGATCTGTACATCCAATGGCTCACAAGATATCAGCCTCTCTATATAAGGAGGTCTTGTATGTTTATTTCAGTTAGACTTTTATGAATGAATTAACTTTGAGAAATCCCTCAAATCTATCAACCTTGTGCTAAGAGCTGTAGTTTGAAACAAACCTGATACATCTTCAAGGTGTTTGATCAGTGCTTTGTCTTGTGAGTCAAGTTATATCTGTGCCTTGCTGTGGTTAACTTGCTTACTGTTGAGTCTAGTCTAGGGTGTTTGTGCTTTGCTGTAACACTTGAAAACTGTCTCTAAAACCAGTCTTGAGTCCTTTCTCTTGTGCCTTGCTGTAGAGGATTGTCTCTAAGTCATATCCCTTGAGTCTTTCAGTTAAACAACTCACCCTCTCTAAAACAACATCCATTTGTTACTTGACATTGTTCTCAGTTTGAGTCAAGCTAGTCAAGTTCACTTGAAACTTGTGAACCTTAGTAGTTTACACTCCAAATTGGTTATCAGAGCTTTGGTTAAGAGTCTTAGTGAGTTCATTTTCCATAACTACATTTAAAAACACAAAAATAGCCCAATGAGTGAAGAGAGACTAGCAGGAGTAGAAGCAAGGATGGAGGATCTGGCTGGGATTGTAACCACCCTAACCAGAACCCTGGACCAGGTTATAGGCAACCATTTGCTTGCTGGAGGAAGAGGCAGAGGATGTGGAAGTGGCCAAGGAGAAGGCAGAGGAAGGCCACCTGATGATGAAGAATATCCAGACTCAGATGACTCAACAAGAAGCAGAGCTTCCATCCACAGGAACGCAGACATGCATCTTAAGGTAGATATCCCTGAGTTTTCTGGTAGTCTTAATCCTGATGACTTTTTAGAATGGCTAAGAGAAGTAGAAAGGATCTTTGAGTACAAAGGATACAATGATTCTAAGTCTTTTAAAGTAGCCATCCTTAAACTGAAAGGGTATGCTTCCCTTTGGTATGAAACTATGAAAGGGTTAAGGGATAGGGAAGGTAAAGAACCCATCAAGTCTTGGACTAAACTGAAAAAGAAACTGTTAGACAAATTTGTTGCTAAGGAATACACCCAGGATCTGTTTATCAAGTTGTCTAAGTTGAAACAAGGAGACAAACCTGTTGAATCTTATCTGAGAGAGTTTGAACAACTCACCTTGCAGTGTGATATAAATGAGAAACCTGAGCAAAGGATTGCTAGGTACTTAGAGGGTCTAGATAAGAACATTGCTAACAAGGTTAGTATGCAACCTCTGTGGTCATTTGATGATGTTGTCAACTTATCTCTGAGAATTGAGAAGATAGGGAAGACTAAGCCTGTTACACCAAAACCTGTTAGGCCTTTTCAAACCAGACCTTATAGTGGGTTTAGAACCATGGATACCCCTAAGACAGCACCCCCACCTACCTTAGACAAGGGTAAAGGCATCATGGGTCAAAAACCAAGCACTTCATTGACTGAGAACAGAATTAGGTGCTTCCAATGTCAAGGCTATGGACATTTCAGGAAGGATTGCCCTACTAAGAAGACCTTAACTATAATGGAGGTTGAGGCTTGGGAGAAAGAGGGTCTAGTTGAGTATGAGAGGGATGAGCCTGAGGTTGAAGAAGTGGTGAGTGAGGAAGAAGAGTCTAGTCAGGAGGCAATCGTGGCACTCCCTGACACAGGCCACAGCTTAGTCCTATGGAGAGTAATGCATTCACAACAGATACCTTTGGAGGAGGATCAAAGGTACCTCATTTTCAGGAGCAGATGTACCATACAAGGGAGGGTTTGTAACCTTATTATAGATGGAGGTAGTTGTACCAATGTGGCCTCTGTTACTATGGTTGATAAGCTGAAGTTGAGCACTCAAGATCACCCTCATCCCTATAAGTTGAGATGGCTGAGTAAGGGAGCAGAGGTTAAGGTGGATAAGCAATGTATGGTCCCTTTCTCCATTGGAAGTGTGTACAAGGATGAAGTATTGTGTGATGTGGTTCCAATGGATGCCTGTCACTTGCTATTAGGAAGGCCATGGGAGTTTGATAAAAGCTCCATACACCAAGGAAGAAGCAACACATATTCCTTCAAACATGGGAGCAAGAAGGTGACATTAGCCCCCTTGCCACCACATCAGAAGAGCTATGGGAGTCCAAGTATAGTTGAAGACTTTAGTGGAGTTGTGTTTCTGTCTGAGTCAGCAATGGTCAAAGAGTGTAGTAAAGAGCAACCTATATTAATGCTGCTATCAAAAGAAGTTCAGGAAGAGGAGTCTAAGGTAATCCCTTCAGAAGTCAAGCCCCTCATTGATCAGTTCAAGGAAGTGTTTCCAGAGGAACTTCCTGATGGCTTACCTCCTTTGAGAGGGATTGAACACCAGATAGACCTTGTGCCAGGTTCTGTACTACTCAATAGACCAGCATATAGGTGTGATCCCAAGGCTACACAAGAGCTGCAGAAACAAGTTGGAGAGTTGATGAGTAAAGGGTTTGTAAGGGAATCCTTAAGCCCATGTGATGTGCCTGCATTGTTGGTTCCTAAGAAGGATGGGACTTGGAGGATGTGCATAGATAGCAGGGCTATCAACGACATCACAGTCAAGTATAGGTTCCCTATACCTAGGCTTGATGACATGTTGGATGAGCTGAGTGGCTCAAGGTTATTTTCTAAGATTGATTTGAGGCAAGGTTATCATCAATTGAGGATCAGGGAGGGAGATGAGTGGAAGACAGCCTTCAAAACAAAGCATGGCCTTTATGAGTGGCTTGTCATGCCCTTTGGCCTGTCAAATGCCCCAAGTACCTTCATGAGATTGATGACAGAAGTGCTTAGGCCTTGCCTAGGGAGATTTGTGGTGGTATACTTTGATGATATCCTCATCTACAGCAAGAGCAAGATGATCATTTGAGGCATCTTGAGGCTGTGTTTGAAATACTTAAGGAGAGTAAGCTCTTTGGGAAGCTTGAGAAATGCACCTTCATGACTGAGGAAGTCAAATTTCTAGGATATGTGGTATCTGGTAGAGGCATTTCAGTTGATCAAGATAAGATCATTGCAGTGCAGTCTTGGCCTATCCCTAAGAACATTACAGAAGTGAGAGGGTTTCATGGCCTAGCCTCTTTCTATAGGAGGTTCATTAAAGATTTTAGCACTATTGCAGCACCCCTCACTGAATGTATGAAGAGAGGAGAGTTCACTTGGACTGAGAATGCCTTGCAGGCTTTCAAACACATGAAGAAGCTCTTGTGCAGTGCACCTATCCTCAGGTTTCCAAACTTTGATTGCCTATTTGAGGTTGAGTGTGATGCAAGTGGAGTGGGGATTGGAGCTGTCCTCATCCAAGAGAAGAAACCTGTAGCCTACTTTAGTGAAAAGCTAAGTGGTGCCAAGCTGAACTATTCTACATATGATAAAGAGTTATATGCTCTTGTCAGAGCTCTAAGGCATTGGAGTCATTACCTGAAGCCCAAGCCTTTTGTCCTACACTCTGATCATGAGGCATTGAAGTACATAGGAGGTCAACATAAGCTCAGTCATAGGCATGCTAAGTGGGTGGAGTTCCTCCAGTCATTCACCTTTTCTAGCAAATACAAAGACGGCAAGCAAAATGTGGTGGCTGATGCATTGTCTAGGAGGTACACTCTGCTATCAACCATGGAGCAAAGGGTTCTTGGCTTTGAGTTCATGAAGGATATGTATCAGGAAGATCCAGACTTTGCAGAAGATTGGTTAGCACAGAAAGAGGGAACAAGAACCATTGATTCACCCTACACTCTGCAAAATGGATTCTTGTTCAAAGGAAACAAGCTGTGTGTTCCCAGAGGATCTTATAGGAGTCTATTGATCAAGGAGGTACATGGAAGTGGCCTTGGAGGACACTTGGGGGTTCAGAAAACTGTGGACATACTACAGGATCAATTCTACTGGCCTAAGATGATGGGAGAAGTCCAAATAGTGCTCAGAAGGTGTGGAGTTTGTCAAAAGGCCAAGAGTTCTTTTCAAGCAGGACCTTACACTCCCCTACCAGTCCCATGTAGGCCTTGGGGAGATGTAAGTATGGATTTCATAGTAGCATTACCTAGGACAGCAAGAGGGAAAGATTCTATCATGGTGGTTGTGGATAGGTTCAGTAAGATGGCACATTTCATTGCTTGCAAGAAGACTGAGGATGCTGTGAGTGTAGCAGAGCTATACCTTGATGAGGTGGTGAGGTTACATGGAGTCCCAAGGACTATTATGTCTGACAGAGACACAAAGTTTATGAGCCATTTCTGGAGAACATTGTGGAAGCTGCTTAACACTAGGATGTTGTTTAGTACCTCCCATCATCCTCAAACTGATGGCCAAACTGAGGTGACCAACAAGACCTTGGGAAGGATCTTGAGGTGTATAGTTAGCAAATCTCTCAAGGATTGGGACTTGAAGTTGGCTCAAGTAGAGTTCTCTTTCAATAGTGCTCCATCAGCAGCCACATGCCACTCCCCCTTTGAAGTGGTCTATGGTACTAACCCCTTAATGCCTTTGAGTTTGTCTAATGTGTGCAGGTCAGAGATCCACTATGATGCCAAGAAGAGGGTGGAACAAATGTTAAAACTCCATGAATCAGTTAGAAAACAAATTGAGAAAGCTAATGATCTATACAAGAAGAATGCCAAGGTTTCTAAGACCAAGAAAGACTTTGCACCAGGAGATCTAGTATGGATCAACCTAAGGAAAGAAAGGTTCCCTTCCAAGAGAAAGAACAAGCTAGAGCCAAGAGCAGATGGTCCTTTTCAAGTCATAGAGAAGATAGGGCCTAATGCCTACAGAATTGATCTACCAGGAGAGTATGCAGTCCATGGGACATTCAATGTTGGAGATCTTAGTCCTTTCTTTGAAGACTCTGAGGGAGAGGAAGACACAGGCTTGAGGTCAAGCCCTTTTCAACCTGGGGAGGCTGCAGCAGGAGCTCACCCAAGGGGCCTTGATGATCAAGCCACAAACAAGGCAAACCTGACCCCAAGGACCCCTCAGATGGAAGCTCGAGTTACAAGGTCCAAACAAGAAGCTATGACAAGCCAAGATCAAGCCAAGACAAGCCACATCAATGAGGAAGACAGGCCATGGCTCATCAACCCATGCCAAGCCCCAAGACAACCCACATTACCCACACAAGACAGAAACAAAACCATTCAGGCCCAGGCAGACCAATCAACAAACCCTGCAGCTAGGAGGTACACCAGAGCATCCCAACTACCCCCACCATGGCCTACCATCAAGTCAACCCTCTAAGCTACAAGTTTGCCCAGGACAAACCCTTTTGAAGTCTAGCAAAAACTCATGAAACAGACACCCCAAGCTAGAGTCCAGTGAGCAGCATAGTAGAGGCAGTACATGTTCAGATGAGCTTTCCTTTTGTCTAAGTCAACTTGTCTTCATCCAAGGCAGGTTTATCTAAGTTCTAATAAGAGTAGAGAGTCCCAATAAGGAGCAAAACACCCAGGCAAAGCAACAAGACAACAAGAACAACAGATTTCCATTTCAGGAAAAACTCCAAAACTACTTTATTTGCTTTTTGATTCAGTCTGTTTTGTGTTTTGTGTCTGAACTTTATAGTTGTTGAGCTCGTCCTCTTGTGAGGTTCTTAATTAGTGTCAGTAGAAGTAGTTTAGATCCTAAGCTGGCCCTTGGATGATCTATACATCCAATGGTTCACAAGATATCAACCTCTCTATATAAGGAGGTCTTGTATGTTGTTGTAAGGCAGACTTTTATGAATGAATGAACTTTGAGAAATCTTTCAAATCTATCAAACTTGTGCTCAGAGCTGTAGTTTGAAACAAGCCTGATACATCTTCAAGGTGTTTGATCAGTGCCTTGTCTTGTGAGTCAAGTTATATCTGTGCCTTGCTGTGGTTAACTTACTTGCTGTTGAGTCTAGTCTAGGGTGTTTGTGCTTTGCTGTAAGACTTGAAAACTGTCTCTAAAACCAGTCTTTGAGTCCTTTCTCTTGTGCCTTGCTGTAGAGGAGTGTCTCTAAGTCATATCCTCTGAGTTCCAGCTAAAAAATTCACCCTCTCTAAAACAACATCCATTTGTTACTTGACATTGTTCTCAGTTTGAGTCAAGCTAATCAAGTTCTTTAAAACTTGTGAGCCTTAGTAGTTTACACTCCAACAATAGTGCGATCACATAATTAAATCTCAATAATAAGAATACAAAGGGATGATGAATATTATAGTCAACTGGTCAACATAAATCGGTAATGATTGGTTCAATTGAGTTTGACATTACTGTCGTATGACGGTGGTGATCAGTTGATCCCTTGAGGTCACACCTAAAGGACAATCCCCAAATCATGTACATTAATTAATTGTATAGCGATACAGATTAATTAATCCCTTAATTGAACAAGTTTAAAGTGAGAATTATATCTTATTGTAATATGATTAAATAAGATTCATTTTAGTAATTTAAATGTTATATTACTAAGAATGCATTATGTTTATGAAACATTTGAGATAAGTGAAATTGGTCGATTATAATTACAAATTGTTGTAGATTATATTAACCAAATATGAGATGATCCATTTTATTTAGATGTAATTATAAAATGTGACTTAAAATGTTTAGTCTAATTTTTTGTTATGAAATTGCATTTAAATTAGTTAAATGTACATTTATAAGCTAAGATTACATGTTACATGTTACATGTCACATGTCACATATGTGACAAATGACAAATTGCAAAATAAAAAAGGACACCCATATTACAATGGGTGCACCGGTTTTATAGTGGGTATTAGGGTGATTAGTTTTTGTGTATTATTCTAATTAGGAATTAGACACAATCATACACTAGACTAATACCTACACTCAACCTAATGCCTTGTTAAGAACAAGTGAAAGGGACAACACCACACCCATGTGATGGGTGGGTGGCCGGATGACTAAAGAGAATAAGAGGACAAGTTTTTCCTCTTATTTAAATACACAATCTCATTTTTATTTGCATGCTTATCTTTCTACAAATCTCCATCTCTCACTAAAAGAAATTTAAGAAATTCTTCTTGTGTTCCTACACTAATAATATCATTACTAAGGGTAGTAATATATCTATTAGTTCATAATAAGGGTGTCTTGAATATTATTCTAGAGTAGTAATATTTAAGAGATTAAGGGTTGTCTTGGTGCAACTAATTGGATTGTTCTTATACTAAGAACTAGGAAATCATCCTTATATTTTGAGCTCAAGAACAAAGTATGAAGGAGTCCTATTTTGTGCCCAAAATCCGTTTAAATCAATGTAAGAAATTGTTCTTTCCTTTTCTTTTGTTATGCATGCATAAGGTCCTAATAGTTTAAGGGTAAAATATTAATTATATGATATTAGAAATGTCTAATATCGAGTTTAAGAAACAAACAGCTAGCAATAAAGACGATTGAATATATGACATTAGACATGATATAATCGTAATTAACAAGCATAAAGAGCAATAATGCAGCAATTAAGAAAGGTAAAACAGTAATTAAGACTAGAACAAAGATTAAGAATAAAGGAGAGAAAAGAGTTTACAATCTTTGCAAATCCGGCGAAAAGAACAAATCCGCGTCGATAATAAACCCGAATGTAAACTTAAAGATTAAGAAAGTTCAGAAACTAATGGTGAATGATAAGTGTCTGCTAAGTAGTCGATAATCCCTCATTAATGACGAACTAAGAGTCTTATATAATGCATAACACGACATCTAACCTAATTAGTCTACGGACTTAAGGCCCGTGACATATTTCACTCGATCAAGGGAAAATCCCCTTCGATCGAGGCCTTTATTCGAGAATATCAATCGATCGAGGACTTCATCCTCTCGATCGACCAATTCATCAACAGCTACCCCTCGATCGAGCAGATGAAAGCTCGATCGAGGTCTTCTCTAACAACAAATCCTCTCGATCGAGTAGAGAGTCACTCGATCGAGTCTTCTTCATCAGTACTCCCCTCGATCGACCAAAGATATGGTCGGTCGAGGTCCTCTTGCCTAGCATATAGTGTTGGTCGTGGCTTTGGACTTGATTGTGAGCGGTTTCACGCTTTCCCATGCAAGAGCTTTTGTTCCGTTCCTTCCATTCTCCTAAATGCATGCAAAGTGGACTGTTTTGGCTCGGTTTCCGCTACTACGCAGCTTGTACCTACAAAATGGTAATGAAAGGACAAAGTAGCCAAATAGGGGCTTATAGTGACATAATATCACCTAAATGCCATAGAAATGCGTGCATAAATGGACTAAAAAGTCTATATAAAATACACGCAACTTCCCCAAACCAAACCTTTGCTTGTCCTCAAGCAAACTAAATGCAGATATATGGAACTAAATGAACCTAGGGGAATGGAGTAAGTCTCAAAGCTAGCTACAAGTTAATGCTAAACCGTTTAATGCACTCATTCAATCGCTACAAAGCTTAATACGAAAGTGAACGAATTTATACAATCTTGGAAATAAATTAGACTTTCGACCCTGCAAGACTCAACCAAATTCGGACTCTCACGGGTCACTCTTCTCTCAACAAGCAAATGGTAAGTAAATATGTATAAGAAAGAGAGAAGAAAATATAGTCACTCACCTAGACTACGACCGACACAACATGCATCGCTAACTAATATGAAAGATGATTCAAGCACCGTACACACGCATAACCACCGTTCAAGGACTATCACGTGCCAAACATTTGCAAAAATATGGATATGTGAGGCTAATTGGTAAGAAGGGGCAAAACAATTAATGGAAATGTGAGGGTAAATAGCCAAGCTAGTTCCTAACAAGACCGTAATAGAACTCGTTCCATTCTTCCAACTATCAAAAACTAAGCTCGATGCCTTAACATATCTAGGCATATACAACACAAATCCCATAAAACACCTCGACAAATAATAATAAGCATAGGAGGTGTAAATAACAAAAACTTCAGCCAATTATTTTTTCTCATTATATTTTTTTTCATTTTTCATTTTCTTTTTTTTTTCTTTCTTGGCTGATCGAGGGAAAAACCCCTCGATCGAGTGAAATAAGTCACTCGATCGAGGTAACATACAGCAACATCTGCTCGATCGAGCTAAAAGCTGCTCGATCGAGGTACTATTCATCACTTCTCTTCTTTTTCTCGCAAATACCCACTCCAATCAATGAAAACGAGTCAAAAACTGACACAACAGTAAAATATACCTCGACTACTAAACTAGCTCGGCAAAGGTAGGCTCAGTTTAGAATGTAGTTAAGGGCAACATGCAGATATGGCTTTATGTGGAGTTAATGGGGTAAAATGAGGAAAAGGGAGATGCAAATATTCTCAAAACACGTAATACCGACCACAAACCCAATGCGTGCAGGCAATAAGAAATCAAAGTTCATATACAAGCAAATGACACGAGATGTGGGGAGTAACTACTCTCATTCCTAGATGAACTGGTCATAAATGTCACCAGTTATAGGCTCTAAAACTCAGAATATATAAGTAGTTTGCCAAAATGTTGAGTCAAGTCTAATAGTCAAATTTAAATTCCAAGACAAAATTCAATAGTTCACTACTTCGATTTTACTAAGTAAGTCAAGAATGGTGCAAGGAATAGCATAAAATAGACTTGTAGTGCAATTTCATCACGAATAAGACTCCAATCCGACTCGACTATATGCAAAAATAAACGTGATATTTTTGATTTTTTTTCAAATTTTTTTTAATTAACATGAATTGTAAACGTGAATGCAATACAAATGCAAATGCAGACGCAAAAGGATGCAAAACACCTCCCCAAACCAAAACAGACAATGTCCTCATTGGCTACAGCACAACAGCATATAAGGGAAAGGGAAACACAACCTAATTCATGTTCCTAAGGGATGAAAGATATATCAAGAATGGAAAAAAAAAATAAACAGAAAAACTCACAAAACAACAGCTTCCCCAAACCAGCATCAAACTGGGGAGCTAACATCACCTCCTCCCAGCAGTCTCGGTAGTGGTGACAGCAGTATCGGTCACAGCAGTATTGATTTCCGCTTCTTTTTCCTTCAAAAACGATACCCAAAAAAATACCAAAAAAATGTCTAACAGCAAAAGTAAATTGTTTATCTAAATTACGGATTATAACGTAACGTCTAATCTAAGTAAATAGTCTAATTGTCTAATTGTCTAACGAAAACGCAATAAATTGTTATTTACAAATTGCACGGGGTTACAAAGTCGGCTAATAACCAAATAGTTTTCTGACAAGGCCACCGTCAGGCCTTTGACTTGCAGAATTACCCTCAGTTGCGGTATATTCTGACTTCTTTTTCCACACATACGATCTTTTCTTATAGTCTAGCTCCACTTCCAAATCACTCGAATATGTGCGAACTCCTTTGTCCTTCTTGGACTTCTTCTTGATACCATCACGCGAACATGGCTCTCCCTTCTTCAGCTCCAATACTGCCGATCTATTATCTGTAAGACAACACACAACAGCGCGTTCCTCTAATTCGCTCCCAAGCTGGGGCGGAGGTGTTACGGTAGCAATAGGAATATCACAAACATGAGTTATAGGCTCGATAGGAACCGAAGCTTTGTCATGCATAAACAAATCAGGTGTGATGTCAGCTAAGGGAAGCGCGTGACATGGTGAAACAAGCATGGGACCTTTACTAGCACGAGACTGAGTGAAAACTAGGTTCTCCCCATCTATCTGAAAAGTTAATGTCGTAACCCGACATCAATAACCGATTGCGCAGTATGCAAGAACAGTCTTCCCAAAATGATTGGAGTGTGAGAATCCTCAGGTATGTCCAATACTATGAAGTCGACCGGGATAAAGAATCTCTCTATTTGCACAGGTGCATCCTCTATGACACCTAAAGGTCGGAACAAGGTCCTATATGCCATTTGCACCGTCATGTTGGTACACTGAAGCTTGGTGAAGCCTAACCGTTTGGCTAAAGACAAAGGTAAGACGCTAATACTAGCTCCTAGGTCACATAACGCATTATCTATAAGATAGGTACCTATATGACACGGTATGGAAAAGCGACCTGGGTCGGACAGTTTAGGTGGGCATTTGTTCTGGAGGAACGCGGAGCATTCCTAAGTCAAAGCTACAGTCTCTACAATATCGACTGACCTCTTACGTAAAAGAATTTCACGCATAAATTTCAAGTAAGAGCGTACCTTTAATAAGAGGTCTGCAAATGGAACATTCACCTTAAGATCGCGTACAATGTCAGCGAACCGAACAAATTCCTTCTTGAACTGGAACGTCAGGTGATCCACGTTGCGTATCCTTGACAATCGCGTTGTTAATCATCCACTTGCTTAACCCCTTCGATCGAGCTTCTCGCTCATTAGGACCCATCGATCAAGTATCGATGTCACTCGATCGATCATTCTTGGAACTCAAACTGCACGATCGAGCAGCATCATCAGTCAAAGTACTCGATCGATCAACTGAACCTTCTCGATCGAGCTTCTGTCTTTCTGATTCACTCGATCGAGGAACATTAACCTCTCGATCGAGTGAATTTCCCTTCAAATCATTCGATCGACTAGAATAAACTCCTTGATCGATCACAATATCAGCATCAGCCTTCAAAACATTGGAATGCGAACCAGAGATATAAGCAATGATACCAGCAGGACTGTCATAAGCGAGACCGCTTCGCAAAGTGATCATGTTCAGTGTCTCCTTGTTCTTATCGGTCTGGGACGGTAACTGGCCAGGTTGCCTAATCGATCTAGCTCTCGCCAAGTGAACAATCTGCGACTCCAAGAGTTTAATGGTAGCATTCGTTGCTGGATCATATTTGCTCAATTGGGTAGCTAAAGCTTGTATCATCGACTTTAGCTCTCAAACTTCTGAAATAACTCCAGATGAGGAACTAGCTTGTTGTGAAGCTTGGATTTTTTGGAATCCTTGCTTATGCGGCGGTTGATAAGTCGGCTGCTGTGGTGGAGTAGTAGAATTTAGGACATTCTGGCTCGTCTATCTCAAGTTGGGATGAATATTCCCCTGATTATAGTAACCACTCCCTTGACGATATTGTTGAAAGGATCAAACTTGCTCCTTTTCTACAAGACAATCTATATCCGTGTGACCAGTTTTGCCACACCTTTCACAAGTGATCACTTCATCTCGCTGCTGCGAATGAACCGTCTGCTGGTTATCTGCTGCCTGCTTCTCCCATTTGTCAAGTCTGGCATTCAGTTTATCAAATTTAGCATCCACACCGTCAGAATCAAAACTAGCTATTGTCCGTGTACCACTTCGCGGATTACCATATTCAGCACAGTGGGTTGCCATCTCCTCGATCAATTTCCAACCCTTATCATCATCAAAACTTGTACATAGAAACCACTGTTCGAACCCATGGTGAGGAACAGACCTTACTAGCGTCTTAAATCGATCCCAGGACTCATAGAGATTTTCATGAACTGTCTGCTTGAAATTTGTAATCTGACCCCTCAAAGCATTCGTCCTCTGTGGTGGAAAATACTTCTTGTAGAAGGCCAGTGCAAGTGTAGTCCAATCAGTAATGCCAAGTTCTTCTCTATTCAGATTCTTCATCCAATCTTTGGCATTGTCAGTAAGAGAAAAAGGGAACAAGACCTCCTTGATCTTGTCTTGTGTCACCCCTTTAGAAACTGGAATAGAAGAGCAGTAATCAGCAAAAGTCTCCATATGCTTTCTCGGATCTTCCCCGACCACACCCCTATACTTGTCCTGCTCAACAAGCTTGATATAAGACGGACGAAGATCAAAAAAAGTTCCATCTTCGTCTGTTGCAAGTTTGAATCCCTGGGGTATACATGTAGCGTTGGGCTCAGAGTGACTAAAAATGTTAGGCATCTTCACTGGTACGGTAGTCTCAACAGTCGAATCTTCCTCGAAAATAAAACTGTCGAAGACGGAGTCAGAAGTACTCAAGTCTTCCTCCTGAACAGTCTTATCTAACCCTCTATTTCTACGTAAGAAGGTTCTTTCGGGCTATGGATCAGCTTCTACTAACTCGAGCCTTTGGGACCTGCGCATACACAACTATAGAGAGAAAAATAAGAACAGTCTTAAGGAATTAGAAATTCCTGAAGACGAGACAGAAATAAATAAACAGAAAATTAGATTGCCTCCCTGGCAACGGCGCCAAAATTTGATGCGAGTCGTTATACACCAAAAATAAAAGCCTAAGTCTACTAACTAAATAAGATAGCATAAGTAGGGTCAATCTCCACAAGGAGGAAATTAACTAACTGTAGTCTAAGTCTAGGGGTTTTGATTTGGTTTTAAACTAAACTAAATAAGATTTAAAGGAAGAGAAATAAAGGTAGAGGTTAACACGAAATAAATCAGATAAAGGAAAAATATGCTAGGATTCGGTCTACTGCAATATCGGCATCTACGGGTCAACTCAGTAAGTCAATCTATCAATGAGAAGGGCAATGGTTTTCTCCTCTCGGTTTCAAACCACCCTAGGGATTTTCCTAATTAACTCTCGCCCTCTTAGGAGTCACCTATCAATTCTAAGAAAGCCTTTCCCTTCCAATCTCTTAATCCAGGTCGGGGTTAACTACCTAGCTAGTCTTCTGCGTCCACTCATTCGACTAACCTTAGTTATATTGCTTAAATTGATTCTCATATTTAAGATTAACTAATATACTTTATCCTATCATGCCTTTATTACAGTTTTCCTCATCCTAACATATAAGGGAATTAGTTACTCATACTATTAATGATGCTAGCAATAAAGACAATTGAATATATGACATTAGACATGATATAATCGTAATTAACAAGCATAAAGAACAATAACGCAGCAATTAAGAAAGGTAAAACAATAATTAAGACTAGAACAAAGATTAAGAATAAAGGAGAGAAAAGAGTTTACAATCTTAGCAAATCCGGCGTAAAGAACAAATCCGCGTCGATAATAAACCTGAATGTAAACTTAAAGATTAAGAAAGTTCAGAAACTAATGGTGAATGATAAGTGTCTGCTAAGTAGTCGATAATCCCTTATTAATGACGAACTAAGAGTCTTATATAATGCATAACACGACTTCTAACCTAATTAGTCTACGAACTTAAGGCCCGTGACAGATTTCACTCGATCGAGGGAAAATCCCCTTCGATCGAGGCCTTTATTCGAGAATATCAGTCGATCGAGGACTTCATCCACTCGATCGACCAATTCTTCAACAGCTACCCCTCGATCGAGCAAATGACAGCTAGATCGACGTCTTCTCTAGCAACAAATCCTCTCGATCGAGTAGAGAGTCACTTAATCGAGTCTTCTTCATCAGTACTCTCCTCGATCGACCAAAGATATGGTCGGTCGAGGTCCTCTGGCCTATCATATAGTGTTGGTCGTGGCTTCGGACTTGATTGTGAGCGGTTTCACGCTTTCCCATGCAAGAGCTTCTGTTCCGTTCCTTCCATTCTCCTAAATGCATGCAAAGTGGACTATTTTGGCTCGGTTTCCGCTACTACGCAGCTTGTACCTACAAAATGGTAATGAAAGTACAAAGTAGCCAAATAGGGGCATATAGTGACATAATATCACCTAAATGACATAGAAATGCGTGCATAAATGGACTAAAAAGTCTATATAAAATACACGCATCAGTGTGACTTTTAGGGACCAGTTGATCAACGCCATTAAAATGACAATAACGTCAAACTTCTAGCAAGCCAATCGTTATCGATAAACGTTAATCAACTGATAATAATACTAAGTATAGCCTGTGAACCTGTAAGAGATTTATACACGTTATCACACTAACTGTGGAGGACACTAGGTCCAACAATCTCCCACTTGTCTTCACAAGTGTATGTGCGATAACCGATTCTCATATCCAAAATGTCTCCCACTCAATGTAAAACAATTTGCAAAGTCCGTATTCACAAAGGTCGTATTTTACAAGTGATCAGTATCAAGAGTGGTTTCCCCGACTAGAGAGTAACTTAACTGATAAACGAATCATTATTCGAGCATGGCCATGCATTTCAGTTACAACTCATCGAGTGGCCCTGAGAAATAACAAAACCTGATAAAGGTTGGATATTTTCTTCAACTCGAATCCTGCAGATACAAGCACAGTATGAAATGACCCAGTAAAAATCTTTTTAGCCTCCTGTTACGGTCGACCATGAGAAAGAAACTAAAGTCACCCAAAAACTGCCTTAATCTCAAGAGACAGTCGATAGTCAAAAGAATCGACTCTAGGAACACTATGGATGTGACACCCTCAAATTTGCGGAAAGAAAAAAAATAATTTAAATACATAACAAAGGGTGTCATAAATAAAAAGGTCATTACAAAACGGAAATAATCTTTTACAACAGAAATATACAAGACGGGAGACATATCTCCCGCATAAATACGGTATAAAAGAGTGTATAATAATATACAAACTATGAACCGAATATAGGTCCAAGGTAAATACTTCGCTCGCTAGCTCGTCAATGTACCCAAAATATGCATTCACCACCTGTTCGACCGCATTAAATATAAACACGGAAGCCACAGTCAGTGGGGAGTAACTCCGAGTTCTCCCAGCCACGAAATGTCGAGTTTAATAAAACATGAATAACATAAAAGCAATGTATATGAACAATACAAAACTTTAACATATATGATATGCTTTTAATGTTATGAAACAGATAACTAACAATTAACCTAGCATGTGAAAGCTATCATGTGAAACCGATAATAAACTATAACTCGAGGTAGGGAAGCTGGTATGCTAGATCAGAGGTTCCTCTCAGAAACATGGCCGTGATACACTCAAACCCTAATCAACACGTAATCATGTGAATCAGTTAACAACCGGTAATCCAAACTCTATCAACCTTAGCCGGCTTGCATCTCACCTTCTAAGATTCATAGAATCATACAAACATGAAAGACCAATACTTCTACAAACAGGCATAAGTTCTTAGTACAGTCAATAGTCGACTTCTGTAACTCGAGGATATACCACAAGGTAGGAAAACATCCTAGTCCTAGACTGATCAGACCTAGCGACAACAGCTATTCCATTCCCCGTCCCATGACATAACCGTCTATGAGAAACTCTACTAGGCGACACCCTAAGCAGAGATGGCTAGTACTTAAGCTGGCTCCAGTCCCAAAACGGATCAGGCAGCCATGCCCCGACTTGGATATAAACCCACCAAGCCGAGACACAAAAGCTATCAAGCAGTGAACTATATACTCGTTAAAGACAGTACGGACCTATCAATGTCATGGTCCAAGATACTCATTTAGAATTAGAATGGTAAAGACGCCATATACTCATAATTCTCTATGGGTACTTAGTCAACACGACACCAACCATATAATAAAACAGTCACGGGAAAAACATCCTATCATGTGACTAATTGCATATCAATAATAATCAAATATCATATCGCCTCATATCTACTAAGGCTAATTCATAATTAAATACAACCTCACTTGAAGACAAATACCCGACCCGAGTCCCGCGACGGGTCATCAGTCAAATCGGGGCTGACTAGATCTTAGTTTGACCAAACCCGTTGGATCAAACCGGCTAGAAACAGAGTCTTTATCACATAGACATAAAATCAACATATTCATTACATGTTATTTTATTAAAACTTCTAACATGTGAATTATTATATTATACCCGAAAACCCGTTTGACTAAAAGGATATTAAATTAAACTACGGTCTCGTCTTATAATTTCTAACATGTGAGAAATAATAATTTAATGAAAAACCTTTTTAATTAAATATTTTACTTATTAATATTTCTCGCTTGCTAATATTACAAAACGCGATAAAAATGATGATAACTCAAAAACCGTCACAAGTCCCAAAGTGGGACCCACGGGCTGAGTTGGGCCGGAACCCACATGGGCTTGGATGGGCCCCACGGCCTGTTTTGACAAAAATGGGCTGTTTTCATTTAAATTTCTAAAACCGTTTCTTAAAAATTCCCGCATGCTTTAACATATTTAAAACCCGTCAAAACAACAATTAAACAATCAAACATCGACACAACCTAAAGACCAAAACCCGGACCCACCTTGACCAACCCAGACCGGGTCTGAACCGGCCTGGACCGGTCTGGTTTGGTCCGGTTTGGCCAGCCACCATAACCGTCCACTTCCACCTTTCACCCCAAATTGTTTCTTACATGTTTTAATTAATCAAACCATCATTTTAACAACCAATTTAACCATCCAACATACAACAATCATCATCATGAATAAATCATAAAAATATAACAAGAACACCAACATATTTATAATTCCTACAACATAATAAAATTAACAACTTATCATGTTACTAACTAAAAATCATAAAATCATAATAATATGAACAAAAACTAAAGATGTTGAACCAAAAACTAAAGAAGACTAAAGCTACTAAGGTATGTAACATCTATTCGTCGAGTAACTCGGAATCGTTAGCTTAGCTAGAAAAATCAATTAGCACCAAAATAAGAAGTATAAACTAAGAAACCCGTCTTCTAATCTTCCCCTAATATATACGAGTCACCAAACTCGTCTTCAAAATCTTCCCCTATAAGAAATGACAAGAAAAACATTATTAGAAGTAAAAAATAGATTTTCCATAATTAAAGTGTTGAAAACGATTTTGACGGAATTGAAAATAAACCGTACTTGAGGATGGAGAGTGAAGAGGAGATTCTAGAAATATAAGTTAGGACGGATTTAAACAAGTAAAGAAGGTTTTATGACGATTTTTCTCAAGAACGATGAAGAACAAATTGAAGAACACGAAGCCAAATGAAGAACGATTAAAGAAAGTGATATTTTGATCTTTATTTGATTTGTTGAAAAATGAAAAGTTGTTAGTGAGTGGAGTGTTGTGGGAGCCGTGTAAATATAGGCCAAGATGGATGTCGGGTTTTGAAATTATTGTTACGGAATTGACTCGCGATTAATAATTATTTTACGGTAATCGATTAAATATAATTAACGATAAAGTTAATTATACTAAATATCAAGATATTATGTTATTAAAATGAAAAGAAAGAAAATATTAAGGTCAAAGAGAGGACAAAGGAGACGTGAGAAATGAAGACAAATCGGGTCTGTTTTTAAGCGATTGCGGAATTTAAGTTGACAGACCGATAAAGTTACAAATATCTTAGATATTATTATTAGTTTAATCATATTAATTAAAAGATCTAACATGAGTGAAACATAGGTGACATGGGGCGTGTGAAATGGAGAGGAATCGGGTCTGATTTTGAGCGATTTGCGTAATTTAAACGGACGGATCGATAAAGCTACAAATATCTTAGATATTTGTATTAGTTTAATCGAAACAATTAAAATATCTCCAGTGAGTGGAAAACGATGACATGGCGCGTGACTCATGCCAAAGTCGAGTTTCGAGTTTGTTACGGGATTTACGATGAGTCGGGAATAGTTAAATGACGTTCGGTTTAAAACCGTAAAAGTTATTCTTTAAATTCCGAATAAATTCAAAATAATTATATTAAATTATGATAAATCTTAATAAATCTAAATAAAAATAAATCAAAAATATTATTTTTTTTAAATAAAATTTCGGTCTTCAACTTATGAGGCGAGTCGGGAAAAAGTCAACGGAAGTCAAAGTTGACTGAAAAGCCGAGAAAAGTCAAAGATGACTTAAAAGTCAAGAAAAGTTTAGGACGACTTAAAAGTCAAGAAAAGTCAATGACGACTTTTTAAAAAGTCAAGGAAAAGTCAAAGACGACTTAAAAGTCAAGAAAGTCAAAGATGACTAAAAACGGTCTTTTCATGAAATCTCTCAGAAATTCCAAATACGAACGCGGAATCTCAAAATAAGACTCGGAACAAAAATTCCTATTTTAAAAACTTAAGTTCTACTGAAAAGTGTTAGTAAATATTTTTACTAAAAAAATCGGGTACTTTTCGGGTTGTTACATGCATAGCCAGGCTACGACACTTAATGAGCATTCCATGAATCACGACATCTCTCATATAGGTCTCATCAAGGGTATACCCAAGAGAGATAATATGGTTAGAATAGCTATAAAATCGGTCGAGGTATTCATGGAAAGGCTCATTCTCGCATTGTGGTGGTTGGAAATAGATAGTCACTGAGAGAAAATAAAGTAAACCCTTTGAAAGAAAATATTCCTATTACCTGAAAAGAGTTACTATACTACAAGGAAAAGGTGAGAAAAATCTCAAGGAACAAGTGTTCCTCGACACAAAAGAAAAGAAGAAAAGAAAAAGACAAGGTAAAACTCTACTAATCACAAATAAACAAAACCGTGCTCCCCGGCAACGGCGCCAAAATTTGATAGGGTTGTCGCGTACCCTAATCAAAGATAAATAACCCAGACTAGGCTAACAACAAATTAATGTAATTAGGGAAGTAAGGGGTCGATCTAGGGGAGACGGGAGATAATTGTGAATAGTTATGGTTAGAACTCTACCTTGGACGATTGCAAATGTTTGTCACTAATTACTAAATGCTATGATAACAATACAATAAAGAAAAGGATCTAGGGAAGTAGGTTCACACATGTAGATTAACATATTGATGAAATTGGATTTAGGATATGCAAATAATTCATTGTGAGTTCGTAAGAATGATGTGTTCATTACAATCATAGATCAGATGGTCTAGCAGGCTTTTTATGCGATTTACTAGGTCTTAATCTACCATGTCATGCTTTGTCTATTCAATTCTCGTATGTCTACCTTGGAAAAGAATTCCATACTAGTCAAATGATTTTGGCCAAAAGTCGATAACTATCGTTACAATCCAAACATGCATAGACACAACGTTTTAAAGGCACAATTTCTTTTATCCAATTATCATCTTTTAATTAATCTAACATGGCTATCCTACATCCTAAAAGGGTGACTACTTATGCATGATTAACAATGAAAAGGAAACTAAGATTATAAAACTAAGAATGGTAAACATGATAAAGGAAATACTAAAAGAAAATGAAACTATAATGTAAAAGCAAGAACAAGGATTACCGAAAAGGATGAGCAAAGATTGAAATGGAACAAGAACTTGAATAGGAAATGCAAACCCGGAAACTTGAATTCCAATTACAACTAGAACAACTACAATGGAAGAAAACTTAGAACTAGACTAAACTAAACTAGAGAAAACTAAAACTAAACTAAACTAAGAAAGAAGAAGAACTAAACTAAAGAGAAATGTAAGAAGAGAAGAGATGTTGTGTGAAGGGATTGTGTGAGATGAGATGATATGATATGAAGGGCTAGAGCATCTATTTATAGTATTAGGGTTTCGTGAAGAAGAGGTCGGGCAATAAACACATAGGACAAAAATAGGAAGAAGAAGCCGTCATGCTCGGATCAGCACACTTACCCGATCGGGTACACACTTACCCGATCGGGTATGTGGTCTTCTGGAAGCTCTTGACTAACGTTTCATCTTCCTTTGCTTTGACATGACTTCCAACATCCCCCTTGACCTCTTGAGTCGGGTTTGTTGATAGGGTTTGATGTAAAGCGATGATTTCTTTCGCCTAACTGATTGATCTTCCGACAACTACGAAACTGTCTTTGCTTCTTCTCTCTTTCGAATTAGTGAACCTTCTTGAAATGCATTTGATATGGTCGAGCTTGCTTCTTCGAATCGTCGGGTTCTAGGCAAATGCTCGAGAATATAGAAAAAGGGCGTAGAAACATCACTTTCCCTACAAAACAGGTTAGAACATAGGAATTCGCCTAGAAGACGATATTAGCTCATAAAGTGGCTTAACAAAGCACAAATGACATACAAAACCGAGCTAAATTGGGGGTTAAAACCATACAAATATTCACTTATCAGTCGAGTACACACTGTACTTGGTCGAGCACACGCCCCTGTAACCATCCAGATGCAAAAATTCAAGACACTCGGTCGAGTGCAAAGTACACACAGTTGAGTAACATGTACTCGGTCGGGTGCCCTAATGCACTCAGTCGAGCACGACGGACTTCTTAGCACTGACCAATTTTCGTAAAACGGGCATATCTTCCTCAATTCTAAGTCGATTTTGGCTCATGACATACTGCTAGAACAGTAACAGGACAAGCTATCACCTCCACTTGGTATTATATCAATATCATTTTTGGAACCCAAGTTCTAACAGTTTAAAGACTGACAGTCTATAATAAAATTTCATACTATTCAAATTTTTGTTACCAAACAAATTACCACTCATCAACATACCTCATATCACCTGAAAGACCACAATTCCCAACCGTTAACATGTTCTCAGCATCTCAACATATCAAAATCAATTAGCACCAAATCATACTCCATTCAACCATGCCCACTTCATACATATTTTTCATGTTCATCATGCAATTCAATTCTTTAATATTTATACACCACATGCCATACCCATATCTCATACATAACAGGTTCGCATAATATCATCATATTAATTATCATATTACACCTCCACTCCACATCATTCTCAAAAATCATACATAAGAGTTCACATCAAGTACACATATACGCCCCGACAGTTCCCCAGTTGTTACCAACTAAGAGCTATAGGGGAAAGATTGCGATTTTGGGATGTCTCCCAGATCTTTGCGGTAGCTCCCTACAACTCCTACTCGGGTTCATTTTATTAGACACTCCTAAGTTCATTTGGTTCATTGGTTTTAGGTTCCAAAATCGTTCACTCTAATACCACTTTGTAACACCCCCATATATCAAATAGCCTTACAAGACCTCCTTAGGACATGGGGATGCTACCATCTCGGTTGCCCGAGGTAGTACATATAAAAACTCACAATAAAGAAACAATACTTTATTAAAACAATAGCTTAAACTCCAATACATAATCCCAAACTAGATGGCATACCGTCTAGACCAACATCCAACTACTAACAAGTGTTAAAGCAACAAAAACCAACTAATGTTTATGACTTCAAAATACTAAGTGTAAGCTAAGACTCGATTTAGTGATTCCATCCTCATCCCAACGCAGCTTACGGATTACCTGTGATCACCCGCTCACCATTCCCCAATGGATGACAGTAGTTTTGTACAACAATAACGGGGTCATTAATTGTATATACCGACCAATTTACAAGACAAGCACAAGGGAAAGAGAAACCAGAGGGCCACCGCAGCGGTCACCACAGTAGACTCAGGTTGCCATCCCAGCTCTACACAAAAACCACCCATTGGTCCTGAACCGGAGCCACAGGCGTCGAATTATCTCACCGCAGCGAGACAAACCCGGAACATTAATGTGCACATCCCCCACATAGAGGGATAACTACGGGGGCGAACTCAGGGTGTGATCCGTCTCCCAACAGAATCACCAACCAGTAACCATAGTAACCATCACAATAACTCAAACTCCAACCCCAAACTCCATCATCATCATCATAAATCAAACAATCAAGTATCAAAAAATATCTCATCACATCAATTACCATAAGCAAATATTGAGTAGGGAAACCCTACCTTTTAGCAAATCCGCAAATACGCACAAACAAGGAAATCAAAAGTCCTCTTCTACAAATCCTCCAGCTAAACACGTAGTAATCATCTAATTAATACTACCTCTTTTCCCCTTTTCCCCCAATTCAATTAGGGTTACATATTTAAGTACAAACAATAACAATTACCATGTAGACAATCACTTACAGATTGGAATCAACAAGACAAAAGCAATAGATCCGGCTTGGAATGATTAAGGATGACCTTTAGAAGCTTTAAGGGAGTTTTATAGAGTATTTAGAGAGCTTAGGGTTTTGATAAAGAAGCGTAAATCGATATTATGTTTAATCTTTCTTATAAACCCTTAATCTAACCATCCGAAGAAATCTCGCAAACCGGTGTACTCGGTCGAGTACCATATGTACTCGGTCGAGTTCTCACTACACTCGGCCGAGTGTCCAAGAACAGAATACTGTTCAACTGGCAGACCAACTCTACTTGGTCGAATACCTTCTACTCGGGCGAGTACACAATCCATCAGTCGAGTAAGTTTTTCTCGACCAAATACCTAGTACTAAGAAATACGGAGTATTACAAACAGCGTTAGGTTATGCTTAGTTAGTTCGTGTCTTAGGATTAATCTTATTCTTTTCTTTGTTTAATAGTTGAGTGTGTTGATGTATGTTTGTGTGCTATTTCCTTTCCCATAATGCTTTAAGCGCTAGGAGACTAACGGTTTGTTTAAGTGTATGCCTAGAAGGAACTATAACGATCTCCTCTTTAATTCCTATCCCGATTGGCTTTTTCGAGCCCTGAGGTATATGACTTTGGCTAGAATTTGAAGTTTTGTTTTCAGCAATGGAAACAACAACCGAGCTAGCACATCAACTCAAACCACAATAATAACCTCGATCGAAGAATCTACAAACACCATTGATCCTACTTTCGTTAGCCCATTCTTTAATACCGAAATTCCATACCCTCCTCCAAACTCACCACCTAGAATCATGGCACTCCGTGGTCATAGCATACCCAATCCCGATGATTCCTCTTCACCTATAAATTTTGGGACCCTTGAACCAAACAATTTTGAGATTCATCTAGCTCAACTAGTGACCATCCAACAAGATTGTTTCCATGGTAACCCGACCGAGGATGGTCATGCTCGCCTCATAAAGTTCAAGAACAAGGTCCGAAACATGAAAAGGAATGGGGTTCCCGAGAATACCCACCGTCTTATGTTATTTCCTCACAGTCTTACTGATAAGGCTGAATGGTCGTTAAGCACTCATCCACCTAACACCTTCACCACATGGAAAGACCTCTCAAATGCCTTTCTTGAACAATATTTCCTTCCACCAACCACCGCTATACTC
The DNA here is from genome assembly GCA_022085475.1 of Heliosperma pusillum. Classification (NCBI taxonomy): domain Eukaryota; kingdom Viridiplantae; phylum Streptophyta; class Magnoliopsida; order Caryophyllales; family Caryophyllaceae; genus Heliosperma; species Heliosperma pusillum. Next base: position 59,251 of record JAIUZE010007271.1, on the reverse strand, counting down.
TAAAATGAAATCACTACCTTTCAATAACAAGTGGGAGAATATTTTGGAGATGAATGGGACCGGTACAAAGATCTACTTGCAAGTCCCACATCATGGGTGTAACACCCTAGAATTTCCGCTATTTATTTTATTCGAATTAATTAATTATTGCTCGGAAATCCTTAGTTTATTAGTCAAAGTTATACCTAATGTTAGTATAACTTCATTGTTGTGCCAAATCCTCCTTATTATTTCTTATTGGGCCTATTTTCTAAATAAACCCTAGTGCCCATTAGCTTCTCTATAAATACAAAGCTAAACGTAACCTCCTTCCCTTTCTTTTATTTGAAAACCCTAAACCTAATTCTCTCTTCTCCTTCCTCCCTTTGTGCCGTGTGGTGGCATCCCCTTTACCTAGGGTTTCGTGCCCCTTCTTCCATATTTCTTCATCATTAATCATTCATCTTCGTTCCAAGATCGATCCTAGCCAATCTATTCTTCAATCGTTGTAAGTTTTATATTTTATTTCCATCTTTTCGTAGTTTTATGCGATAGATTATTAATTAGGATCATTATTATTATTTGCACGTGTTGATGATGATGGTGAAGGCTTCGTGGACAATCTGGAGGAAGATTGTTATATTCTAGAAGAGGATTTATCGTAGATTTAAAGGCTAAAAAGGTAACTAGGTGTTTTCCTTTAATTATGTTTATAGAAAGTGAATTATTAACATGATTGTATGATTGATTGTATGATTAATTGTTTGTGTGGTTATATATGCTTATGATTCACATGTTTAATTGCATTTAATATTTATGTTGTTATTTTATTTTCAATTATTTATTTGGTGCGCGAACTAGGGTTCAAATCGCGAACCCTAGCGTCGTTGGTGGTGGCGCGGCGGTGAGGTTGCCGTGGCCTAGGGTTTTGGCTTCTCCTTGTGGGAGAGGCTAAGGTTTGCTTATGTTGAGAAATTAGGGTTTTGGTTTACATCATTAAGGTTATAGCTGAAGTTACTATAACTTTGCATGTAAGCTACCCTAGTTATACCTATTTGAGTTATAACTTTAAAGTGACGTTATGGTGCGGTGTACTATAACAAGACTCGTTGTGGTGACATGGCGGTTTGTACCGTGGAGTCGACCCCTCGGTGAATTTGTTATAGAGGACTAACCCGTGATGGAAGAGAGTTATAGTTGATGATACTATAACCTCGCACGTATAAAGTTATAGCTTGAAGTTGCTATAACTTCACTAAAGTTGAGTGAAGGTTATAGCTGAAGGTACTATAACTTTGCTGAAGTTAAGTGAGGGTTATGGTTGATGATACTATAACCTGACAAGCTTAACTAAAGTTATAGGTGGTGTACTATAACTCTGCTGGAGTTAGGCGAAGGTTATGGTTGATGATACTATAACCTGACAAGCTTAACAAAAGTTATAGTTGAAGTTGCTATAACTTCACTAAAGTTGAGTGGAGGTTATAGCTAAAGTTACTATAACTTCACTAAGGGTAAGTGAAGGTTATAGTTGGTGGTATTATAACATTGAATGTTATATGTTTCTGTGTCTGGGGTTATGATAGCTCGAACTATAATATGACCTTTGAGGTGTAATGTTATAGGTCAAGATACTATAACCTTTGGTTATCTGTGCTTGTTTATGTGTGGTGTTATGGTTAGTTGAACTATAACGCTATGTTTGCATATTATCTTGGCTACTCTCATTCTTTGAGGAGTAGAGCAGTCAGTTAAACTGTTCTATGAGTTGAGTTTGGACAGTCAGTTAAACTGTTTTACTGAGTTGAGTCGTGATGTTTTTCACGAATGTTTTGTACAGTCAGTTAAACTGTGCATTTGTTTCTTACTTAGTTCGAATAGATGACGGTAGTATCAGTTAAATACTATCAGAATGAATCAAGAGCCGCCCTTCGGGGGTTTATTTGGTCTATGTTCGGGGGTGGCCAGAGACATCAGTTAAATGCTCTTGGTCCCGAGTGTCGTTCGATGTACAGTTAATGCATCGAGAGGTATGGCCAGGTCTTAGGCATATAGGCAGTGGTGATACGTTATACATAGTACCGTGGAGGCAGTGGTGATACGCTCCACAACTGATAGAGGCAGTGGTGATACGCTCTGTCAAGTTAGAGGCAGTGGTTATACACTCTAACAGGCATTCGCTCTATTCGCTATGCTTTGTTGCTAGCATTGTGCCTTATGTTGCTATGGATCATGTGTCACTTTTGGGTCGAGTTAGTGTTCATGGTCTAGGGGTTTGTCTAGTTGCATTCATTTGTTAATGATGATGTCATAGTAAGTTCGAATGTACGTCATATTGTATAAATTGTTTCACATGTCATTTATGATTACTGTCTGTTGTTATAGATTGTTATTAATTCAGCCTGTTGTAAACAAGACTGGGAGAGCATCTAGTTACTCCCGACTGATTGTCGACCCCTATTCTCAGGTTGAGTTGGTTGCTGCTTGTCTGGATGTTGTGCTGGAGAGACTTGTGGCGAGAAGAATAATTTATTTTGGAATTTATTTAAGTTAAGAATTATTAATAATGTATTAGTTTAGTTTTGGATTTGAGTATCGATCCGGATTGGTCAGGTGTTTCCGCCACCTTGACCCTATTCATCTTTGTACTCTGATGGATTATTTATTATTAAGTTATTTCTTTTGTTTTAAAAATTCGGGTTGTTACAGTTGGTATCAGAGCGAACACGCTCCCAACTCTCGCTTAGTAAATGACTAAATTAAATGGATTAGTAAATGAGTGAGAGTAAATGGGGTAGAAACCAATAAGGACTAGTTGGTTACATGTGTAGAGTGTATGAGTAGTTACTTGAAGTGGTTCTTAGTTTTACCACTAGAAAACAAACTTCTGTTTTACAGATGGTGCGCAGTGGAACTGGAAACGGAAATGGTAATGAGGCCGATGCTGAACGCATCAGAAGACTTGAGGATGCGCTAGCATCTATGGCTCAGGGTTTTACTACTCATCTCAACAACAACAATAACAACAACCGTCCGCTGCAGTCTGTGTTTGACCGCTTTGCTGGGCATCGTCCCCCTACCTATGATGGTGCAAATGATCCTACTGCTTTGGAAGCTTGGGTTCGAGAGATCGAGAAGTTGTTTCTTGCTACTGAGTGTCCTGATGGTCAGAAGGTGAATATTGCTACCTACTACCTGAAGGATGAGGCTGACAACTGGTGGGCCGTTGCTAGAGCTGGTTTGGAGGTTCAGCCGGATTTCGGCTGGGCTGTTTTCTCTGAAGCTTTGAAGAAGAGATTTTATCCTGAAGAGCTGAGATGGCAAAAGGAGCAAGAGTTCCTTCGTTTGTCTCAGGGTTCGATGACTGTTGAGGAGTACACCAACAAATTTGTGAGGCTATCACGATTTGTTACTTCTGTGGCTATGGACGAGGTTTCGAGGACTCGTCGCTATGAGAAGAATTTGGCTCCCAAGGTCAGGACTGCTATGTCTGGCATTCCTTAGACTTCGTTCCATCAAGCTTATGATCATGATCTCAGCATCTATGATTTGTTCTGGCTACTGAAGCTGAGGAAAATGCAAAGACCAAGTTCGTGAAGAGGCCGTATGTTGCTCCTAAATCCTATCAGTCGTCTGGAAAGAAGCAAAAGTTTGAGGCTCGTCCGTATGCTTCGCGCGATCAGGGTCAAGCTAGGAGAGGTATGGATTGCTTCAAGTGTGGGAAGGCTTACCATCCGGGTAAGTATTGTGGTACTGGTGATCCTATCACTTGCTTCACTTGCAAAGCTCCGGGACACAAGGCTATCGATTGTCCCCAGAAGCCGAAGTTTGATGCTCCATTGACTGGTCGAGTGTTTGTTATGAGTCGTGCAGAGGCCGAGGCTAATCCAGATGTGGTTACAGGTACTTTTCTGGTCCAATCTTTACCAGCTTTTGTTTTATTCGATACGGGTGCATCAATGTCTTTTGTATCCGAATCCTTTGTCGTCCGTGATGGACTTATCTCTTCATCATCCGTCAATGCCGCAATTTCCCTCCCTACGGGTGAGATTGTTTCTTGTTCTATTCTATTCGAGGATGTTCCTGTCACTATTGTAGGAGCGATCCTTCCAGCCCATCTTGTCCAATTTAACCTAGGAGATTTTGATGTGATTTTGGGGATGGATTGGTTAGCTCGTTATGATGCTAGATTTCAGTGTAGAGACCAGAAGATTTTGCTCAGAAGTCCTACTGGTGCTAGATTGTCGTATCAGGGTGTTAGGGTAACACCGAATGTGAAATGGGTATCTGCTATGAAGATGGTGAGCATGGGTAGAAAGGGTCATCAAATCTATCTGTGTAGTGTTCGAGATGTGTCTGTAGAACCTAAGTTGGAGGAGATTCCCATAGTTAGAGAGTTTCCTGATGTTTTCCCTGAGGATGTACCTGGTATTCCACCTGAGCGTGATGTGGAGTTCTCGAGTAATTTGTTGCCTGGTACTGGTCCCATTTCGAAAGCTCCTTATCGTATGGCGCCAGCTGAGCTACAAGAGCTTAAGAAGCAACTTGAGGAAATGATCGATAAGGTTTTATTCGTCCGAGTGCTTCGCCTTGGGGTGCTCCTGTTTTGTTCGTTAAGAAGAAGGATGGTAGCATGCGATTATGCATCGATTATCGTGAGCTGAATAAGGTGACTATCAAGAATAAGTATCCCTTGCCGAGAATCGAGGATTTGTTTGATCAGCTCCGTGGGGCTAGTGTGTTCTCGAAGATTGATCTGAGGTCAGGTTACCATCAGATTCCAGTTAGGAAAGAGGACATTCCGAAGACTGCTTTTCGTTCAAGGTATGGTCACTATGAGTTTGTGGTTATGCCTTTTGGTTTGACGAATGCTCCTGCGGTTTTCATGGATCAGATGAACCGCACTTTCAGCGAGTGTTTGGACAAGTGTGTCGTGGTGTTCATAGACGACATACTTATTTACTCGAGAGACGAGGTTGAGCACGAGGATCATCTTCGTGTTATTTTGGAGACTCTTCGCAAGCAGAAGTGATATGCTAAATTCTCGAAGTGCGAGTTTTGGCTGAAAGAGGTGACCTTCCTAGGTCATGTGATATCTGGTGATGAAGTTATGGTTGATCCTTCGAAGATTCGAGCTGTGGTCGATTGGGAGAGTCCGAAGAATGTAAATGAGATCCGGAGTTTCCTTGGTCTTGCTGGTTACTATCGTCGATTTGTGCATGATTTCTCGAGGATCGCGAAGCCTATGACTCAGCATATGAAGAAGGAGTCCAAGTTCATTTGGACCGAAGCCTGTGAATCAGCGTTTCAGGAATTAAAGAAGAGATTGATTACTGCTCCAGTGTTAACTTTACCTGAAGAGGGTGTTGAGTTTGATGTCTATTGTGATGCGTCAAAATCTGGTTTGGGTTGTGTATTGATGCAGAAGGGTAAGGTCGTGGCTTATGCTTCCCGTTAGTTGAAAGTCCACGAGGTGAATAATCCGACTCATGATCTTGAGTTAGCAGCTGTGGTGTTTGCACTTAAGTTGTGGAGACACAATCTGTATGGAGTTTCTTGCAACATCTATACGGATCATAAGAGCTTGAAGTATATCTTCACTCAGAGAGATCTTAACATGAGGCAGAGATGATGGTTGGAACTGCTGAATGACTATAAGATCGAGCTGCAGTACCATGAGGGTAAGGCAAACGTGGTTGCCGATGCTTTGAGTCGAAAGACTCGTCCTGTTTTGAGTTCGGTTATGGTGTTACCTTATGAGTTGAGCCAAGAGTTTCAAAGGTTGAGCCTTGAGGTAGTTCTTCCTGGTACTCTGAACTTGGGCGCAATGATTGCCGAACCTGAGATTTTACATGAGATCCGGGTTAAGCAACGAGAGGACGACTTCCTTGAAGGAGTCCGAGTCGATTTAAGTGAACGTAGAGCCAAAGACTTCATGGTCGCACCTGATGATGGTTTGCGATTCCGCGGTCGATGGTATATACCTAATTGTGAGGTCTTAAAAGGTAAGATTCTCAAAGAGGCTCATAGTACGCCCTATTCCGTTCATCCTGGTGGCGATAAGATGTATAAGGATCTGAAGCTACGTTTTTGGTGGCCTAAGATGAAGAAGGAGATCGCCGAGTTCGTGAGCCGTTGTCTCGTTTGTCAGAAGGTCAAGTTTGAGCATCAGAGACCTGGTGGTTTGCTACAACCATTGGAGATTCCTAAATGGAAATGGGATTCGATTTCGATGGACTTTGTCATGGGTTTACCAAGATCGCAGAGGGGAATGAATGCTATTTGGGTTGTGGTTAATCGTTTAACCAAGGTTGCGCATTTCATTCCAAAGAAGGAGACTTGGAGTCTCGAGGAACTTGCTAATTCGTATCAGCGTGAGATTATTCGTCTGCATGGGGTTCCTAAGGATATTATTTCCGATCGTGATCCGAGGTTCTGTTCCCAGTTTTGGAAGAAGCTGCAGTTAGCTTTGGGCAGTGAGCTTAAGATGAGTACGGCTTTTCATGCTGCTACTGATGGTCAGACCGAGCGGACCATTCAGACTTTAGAGGACATGTTGCGAGCTTGTGCATTGGAGTTCCAGGTTAGTTGGGAGAAGAGTTTGCCACTCGTTGAGTTCTCTTATAATAACAGCTATCAAGCTAGTATTCAGATGGCTCCATTTGAGGCACTTTATGGAAGGAAGTGTCGTAGTCCTTTATGTTGGGATGATTCTAGCGAAGTGGTGGTGGTTGGACCCGAGTTGATTCAGGATTCTATCGATCAGGTGAGATTGATTCGTGAAAAGTTGAAGGCAGCTCAGGATCGTTAGAAGACGTATGTAGATTTGCGTCGTAGGCCGATTGAGTTCGAAGTTGGCGACAAGGTGTTCCTTAGGGTGTCGCCGATGAAAGGTGTTAAGAGATTTGGGATTAAGGGAAAGCTTAGTCCTAAGTATATTGGACCTTATGAGGTGCTCGAGAGAGTTGGCGAGGTAGCCTATAGGTTAGCTTTACCTCCGAATTTGTCGAAGGTACATGACGTATTCCATGTATCTCAGTTGAGGCGTTATCGTAGTGATCCCTCTCAAGTTTTACAAGCCGATGTAGTTGAGTTTGAACCTAATTTGACTTATGAGGAGATACCTATCCGTATTTTGGAACGTCAAGAGAAGAGGTTAAGGAATAAGGTGGTACCTTTGGTACGAGTTCTTTGGAAGAGTCAGAGGTTTGAAGAAGAGACTTGGGAGACTGAAGCTTCGATGAGGGAGAAGTATCCGCATCCTTTTGAGTGAGGTAGTTACCATATCCAGTTTCGAGGACGAAACTTCTTTTTAAGGGGTTGGATTGTAACACCCTAGAATTTCCGCTATTTATTTTATTCGAATTAATTAATTATTGCTCGGAAATCCTTATTTTATTAGTCAAAGTTATACCTAATGTTAGTATAACTTCATTATTGGGTCAAATCCTCCTTATTATTTCTTATTGGGCCTATTGTCTAAATAAACCCTAGTGCCCATTAGCTTCTCTATAAATACCAAGCTAACCCTAACCTCCTTCCCTTTCTTTTATTTGAAAACCCTAAACCTAATTCTCTCTTCTCCTTCCTCCCTTTGTGCCGTGTGGTGGCAGCCCCTTTACCTAGGGTTTCGTGCCCCTTCTTCCATATTTCTTCATCATTATTCATTCATCTTCGTTCCTAGATCGATCCTAGCCAATCTATTCTTCAATCGTTGTAAGTTTTATATTTTATTTTCATCTTTTCGTAGTTTTATGCGATAGATTATTAATTAGGATCATTATTATTATTGGCACGTGTTGGTGATGATGGTGAAGGCTTCGTGGACAATCCGGAGGAAGATTGTTATATTCTAGAAGAGGATTTATCGTAGATTTAACGCTAAAAAGGTAACTAGGTGTTTTCCTTTAATTGTGTTTATAGAAAGTGAATTATTAACATGATATAATGATTGATTGTATGATTAATTGTTTGTGTGGTTATTTATGCTTATGATTCACATGTTTAATTGCATTTAATATTTATGTTGTTATTTTATTTTCAATTATTTATTTGATGCGCGAACTAGGGTTCAAATCGCGAACCCTAGCGTCGTTAGTGGTGGCGCGGCCGAGAGGTTGCCGTGGCCTAGGGTTTTGGCTTCTCCTTGTGGGAGAGGCTAGGGTTTGCTTATGTTGAGAAATTAGGGTTTTGGTTTACATCATTAAGGTTATAGCTGAAGTTACTATAACTTTGCATGTAAGCTACCCTAGTTATACCTATTTGAGTTATAACTTTGAAAGTGACGTTATGGTGCGGTATACTATAACAAGACTCGTTGTGGTGACATGGCGGTTTGTACCGTGGAGTCGACCCCTCGGTGAATTTGTTATAGAGGACTAATCCGTGATGGAAGAGAGTTATAGTTGATGATACTATAACCTCGCACGTATAAAGTTATAGCTTGAAGTTGCTATAACTTCACTAAAGTTGAGTGAAGGTTATAGCTGAAGGTACTATAACTTTGCTGAAGTTAAGTGAGGGTTATAGTTGATGATACTATAACCTGACAAGCTTAACTAAAGTTATAGGTGGTGTACTATAACTTTGCTGGAGTTAGGCGAAGGTTATGGTTGATGATATTATAACCTGACAAGCTTAACCAAAGTTATAGCTGAAGTTGCTATAACTTCACTAAAGTTGGTGGTATTATAACATTGAATGTTATATGTTTCTGTGTCTAGGGTAATGATAGCTCGAACTATAATATGACCTTTGAGGTGTAATGTTATAGGTCAAGATACTATAACCTTTGGTTATCTGTGCTTGTTTATGTGTTGTGTTATGGTTAGTTGAACTATAATGCTATGTTTGCATATTATCTTGGCTACTCTCATTCTTTGAGGAGTAGAGCAGTCAGTTAAACTGTTCTATGAGTTGAGTTTGGACAGTCAGTTAAACTGTTCTACTGAGTTGAGTCGTGATGTTGTTCACGCATGTTTTGTACAGTCAGTTAAACTGTGCATTTGTTTGTTGCTTAGTTCGAATAGATGACGGTAGTATCAGTTAAATACTATCGGAATGAATCAAGAGCCGCTCTTCGGGGGTTTATTTGGTCTATGTTCGGGGTGGCCAGAGACATCAGTTAAATGCTCTGGTTCCCGAGTGTCGTTCGATGTACAGTTAATGCATCGAGAGGTCTGGCCAGGTCTTAGGCATATAGGCAGTGGTGATACGCTATACATAGTACCGTGGAGGCAGTGGTGATACGCTCCACAACCGACAGAGGCAGTGGTGATACGCTCTATCAAGTTAGAGGTAGTGGTTATACGCTCTAACAGGCGTTCGCTCTATTCACTATGCTTTGTTGCTAGCATTGTGCCTTATGTTGCTATGGATCATGTGTCACTTTTGGGTCGAGTTAGTGTTCATGGTCTAGGGGTTTGTCTAGTTGCATTCATTTGTTAATGATGATGTCATAGTAAGTTCGAATGTACGTCATATTGTATAGATTGCTTCACATGTCATTTATGATTATTGTTTGTTGTTATAGATTGTTATTAATTCAGCCTGTTGTAAACATGACTGGGAGATCATCTAGTTACTCCCGACTGATTGTCGACCCCCATTCTCAGGTTGAGTTGGTTGCTGCTTGTCTGGATGTTGTGCTGGAGAGACTTGTGGCGAGAAGAATAACTTATTTAGGAATTTATTTAAGTTAAGAATTATTAATAATGTATTAGTTTAGTTTTGGATTTGAGTATCGATCCGGATTGGTCAGGTGTTTCCGCCACCTTGACCCTATTCATCTTTGTACTCTGATGAATTATTTGTTATTAAGTTATTTCTTTTGTTTTAAAAATCCGGGTTGTTACAATGGGATTTCGGAGTGGTACAATACCCAAACCTCCTACCAAATATTACTTTCTAGAACCAATCAGATGATTAATACATCCGCGGGGGAGCTTCGATAACCGAAGTGATGATGATGCGAAAACAATCTATGGGACAAGGCCATGTCCTTTCGGAAAGACTAGCCAATATCTCGGGGAGACAACTTCTAATCCAAAAACAAATGTGAAACTTGATGCTATTACCAAAAGATTGGATACCATATCCTTGAAACCCATGGGGATGTACCAAGTTCGAGGGTCTCCCCTCTTTTAAACAAACTCAACAGAATAGCTCTTCACTCGGATTGGAAGCCTAAAACTACGATCAACCATTCCCATGTGATAGTTGTGGAAATTAGGGGCATGGGGCGGATATATGCTTTACCTACGACGGTTCATACATAGATGGGAAATGAGAAGTGAATGCGTTACAAGGGTATAATCATAGGAACAATCCGTTTTCCAACACCTATAATCCCGACATGAAAAACCATCAAACTTTTTCGTGAACAAGCCAAAATGTACACAACCCGAGTCCTCCACCTCAAAGAAAAAACTACAACAAGTTCCAATCAAATAATCGAGGCCTCAAAAATCTAAACTTCCAACAATCCAACCAAAGGGGAGAAGGAAGTCAACCCTACCTACCTCCCAAATAGTTATATACCAAACAACCTAAGCTAGTAGCTATTGAAGTAAGGTGTCGGTCCACAGGGAGGGGAGATACCTATGAGGTTGCATAAATAAGTCTCAAGTCTACACAAATTAACAATTAAAATGGGTTTGAAACTAAACTAAGATTATAAGGTAAATGTAAGCATATGAAAAAAAGACTAAACTAAGATAATAAAATGACAAGCAATAAAGAAAATTCTATGATCATTGCGTTCAAATGGGTAATTCGGGTTGTAGTTAGTTGGGTTCATAGTCAGTGGGTAGGCAAACTTGGGCGTGCTGGGTTGAGACTCTCAATCTTACAATCCCTCCCATATACCGAATCAAGCTAGCTCTCGCGTACACTAGGTTGATATACCAACTTTATGCAAGTCCTAACATATTCCGAGGCTTTCGATCTTACGGAACTTTAATAAAAAACATAAATCATGCAAGTTTGTCAAGAAAGCAATTCATCAAACATGTGGTGTGCATAAGTTGGGAGAAAGACAATAATCAAAAAATTAACCCAACAAACATAGATTAACCCTCATTAAAGCCCATAATCCTTCACTAATCCTAGAAACTACCCTACTCGAACATGGATAATATTAAACTAACTAAAATTTCCATTAACGTAAACATGATGTTAAACATGACGAGCAATAAAGTCACAAACTTTGATAAAATTAATAACTCAAATTAATTAAACTAAAAATATAAAATAAAAACAATAAAATATAAAGAGAGGAGATAGTAAAACTTTAAATATTATTCTAAACATAATTAATGCATAAAGATTATAACTTTAAAATAATTAAACATTAAAACTATCTAAAAGACAAGAATAAGGAAAGGGAAAGGTGGGAAATTGGTACCAAACTTGCTCTAAATAGAGCAATGAAGAATGTATTTTGAATATTTATTACAAGAGATTTGATCTTGGAGTCAAATAAAGAGTAAATCTAAATTAATTAAATGACCAAGTAGAGAGAAAATAAGAAGAGGGGTATCTAATCTCATTTCTATCCTACTGCCCTCCTTATCCTTCACAATACGCACCTCCGTCTAGAAATGAGAGGGATAAGGATGTCTTTTCCTTCTTCAATTGGTTTCTTCAAACACGTCCAGCTAATCAATTATTTGAGCCAATCAATAATAAGCCGCTACAAGGATGAGGTGAATGGGTTAAGTTCAGAAACATATCGATGTTGGAGCAAGGTGACGCCGGAAGTAGAACAGGCTAGTGGTGCGATTTGAGGAGTGTTGTTTTCTGATTCGTTCTCAAGTGCAGGTGGGAAGGTGGTTTACCTGATGGTTATTGTGAATGGTGCGAGCGGAGATGGAGGGAGCAGCGGCTGTTGGTGCACGGTGGATAGATGAGGACGAGTGTGGTGATGTTGCTTCGTTCCGAGCGGGAGAGAGTCGTCCCGAGTGGGATTTATTCGTCCCAACCGTGACAAGGTTGGTAGAATTGATGTTGCTTCTCGAGCTTATGTCCCGAGCGTGACAACATTTTCCCGACCGTGACACGGGTCTTCTCGAGCTCAGTTTTGGTGGTCTTGACTCTTTATTGATGGTGGTGTTGCTTGAATGGCGAAACTGAAGCATGAGCTAACAGCCGTGGTTGATCAAGTTTGGTGCCGCGTCAAGGTGTAGATACCTCAGTTCTACACCTTCCACCAACCACCCAGTGATGATTGGGCCTCATGTTTGGTACGCAAAATGATTTATAACAGTTCGTAAGTTTATCGTCAAATGATAGCTTAAACACTTGTGACTAACCCTTGGTCGTCATCGACACACCGGTAAGGTCGTTTTGACAGTCACTAGAGTTCATTTGGAGTCTGGATCAAAAACCGCTTCATTTTCTAGAAACCGTTTGAAAATGCCGAGTCGGAACGCTCTAGAATATTCTGGATATTTTATTAAATCTTCAAATTCTATCTTTTTGATAAAATATATCTCGTATCTTTTTAAAGGGAAATATCGATCTCCCACAATTCCGTAATGAAAACGTGGAAATCTTTTTTCTGCAGAAGGAAAGCTCTGGGAAATAACGCAGCAGGTGCTCCGCCCCTTTGAAGGATCGCAGTTCATGCTGCGCCCCTTTCCCAACGTGTTTTCTCTGTTTTCAGAATATTTTCGAGATATCTTTCCGAAGTTTGAGTCATTCCAAAACTCTTCATATTTTCTACTATAAAAGGAGAGCTACATTCTCACTTTTTAGGTACGCGAGTGTACCACTTCTTTCTTTGCATTCTAGACTTTGTTCTAATCTTTTCGACATCAACGTGCTTGATCAGTCGACCACGTAACCTCATATCCTTCTGGGTACCCGTCACGTTTCATGACCGACCAATTTGACAACTACACAATAAACCAATCAATCAATCAATTAGTCAATCGATTTTTTAGTCCTTTAACGAGGGCACTTTCTGCATACATTCGAGTTGAGCTATCGCTAAAACGTTAAGTTAGTCAATCTCGTTTCGTCAAACCTATAAGTGTGAGGGTATAAATCCCATATTTTATTATTTTTATTTATTATTTGTTCAATTAATGTAAAATTCGCGTCAGAAATAAATTCAAAGCCGATTTTAATCAAAACCTTTTTAGCAGTGATCGTGACGTCAGGAAGGATCGCAGCAGCAGGTGCGCCTTCTAGAAGGATCGTAGCATCTGATGCGCCTCTGTCGTAATATCGCTTCTAATCTGTCTTTTAGTTTTCAAATCTTTTCCTTTTTATTCAAATCTCCGTTTTGGATATATTTCTGACGTGGATCTCGTAATCCGTTGTAATCTTATTTTAATCATTGTAATTTTATGATTTTCTTCTGCGCTTTTCTCTCATGTGTAATTAATCTTAAATTACCAATTTCGACATAATTGTGTGCCAATTACATAATCACCGACATAGTCTAATTCACATAATAGGATTAAAATGTTGGATGTTGCATTGCACGCATACAATCGATAATATATCAAATACGAACGATTTCCCTAATCATTAGTAGAGACTGCTATCGAGGCGGGCGGGATTTTGTGTTCGATTAAAGAGCTTTCTAATACGTATCCTTACCCCTTACTCCAGATCTCTGTGAACATCCGTGTTCATTGGCATCCACGAGAGTCATTTTAGATATAGAATGCTATGGGTAAAGAGTTCTTAGTGTTCATGTCATCACTTTGTATGCTGACATGGCATAAAGTATTCGAACGGTTCCATTTACCATAAAAATTGGTGGCGACTTCAAAAATGCGTATTTCTACGCTTGTCCATCCAAGTGCGCCCCTCCGTGGTTCCCCATGTACCACAGTTTGGCAAGGATCACCAATTCGTGTATCACAGTTTGACGACTCCGCTGGGGAATATACACTTACGTGTTACGCAGGGTGAAACTTGAACAAGGTTAAGGAATTGTTTGTATGAGACAGTTGTCAATTTTCATTACTCGACCTTCTTAGGTCGTTTTATCCGGCCTTCCTAGGCTCAATCCAACCCATTTCGACCAATTGTCCTGTCCGGACGGTCCAAGTTCTTATCTGGGCCTAAGGATGGATATCGATTGACGTCAACCATACCGCGGTACATACTCATGTTAGCATCAACAGCTTTCACTACTCGAGAGATTGGACTAGGAACTGTTCTTACTCATGTTTGGCACGGACCTCTCCACTGACCCGGGTTTGATTACTTGAATTTTAATTTGTGAGAGCTTAGGCACGATTGCACTAAAAATTGTTTTGCTCCTCCGGTGGGGATATCAAATTGTTTGACATTGGATGCAATTTCTGGTAGTCATATAGGATCTGACGAATCGGGTAGAAAGATGGGGTCTCCAAACCTAATGGTCACCTAGAGACACGGCGATCAAGGAATTTTCACACCACAAGATATGGAGAAGGTGGTAAATGCACGCCCTCATTAAGGCTTATTCTAAGAGGACGAGTGATCTACACTAAAAAGATACGACCTAAAGTATTTCAAGTCTATCCTACTAGTTAAGAGTAAAAAGTAGAACAAGTGACTAACAAAAAGTACATGTACTCATTTGTAACTCAAAGAGGACTAGGATGGTCCTATTTATTAATGAATGTTAAAATAGTGAATACAAACGGTTGCTGGGACATACCCCCAAGCTACTGTTACTATTTGACACCAAGCTAGGAGGAGCATAGGGATGGGGTGACAGCAGGAGGAGACTCTCCAGGGATTTCACTAGACTCAAACTCAGATTCCGACTCTGATTTGAATTTTTTGTCTTCTGGTTCTCTCTTGAACATCTCTTTTTCACTTTTCAACATATGGATTTCTTCTCCGAGTGGGGAGATGAGGTGTGAACAATCCAAGGTGGATTCTTCATTTGTAATCGTTAGAACTTCAAGAGGATTGTTAGGCTTGCTCCCAGGAGGGATGGGTAGACGACCATCCTCAATCATATCTTGAAGGACATGCTTCAACTTGTAGCATTTCTTTGTATCGTGTCCTTTGCCTCTATGATATACGTAGTAAGCGTCTCTATCCCAAAACCTACCCTTCTTTTCCGGGTCAGGTGTAGGCCCTAAAGGTTGTAGTTTGCCTTGTTGCGTTAACCTTTTCAAGGCACTGAGTATGTATCACGGATGTTGGTGAATTCCCTTGATTGGCTATTCTTCCTAGGCGTTTCAACAAGGTTGACTTCGCCGGCCTTGTTAGCTGAGCCATAAGAATGACTCGTTGAGTGTTGATACCCACGACCTACCATTTTGGACAAGAGTCCTTTTTGGATATTGTCTTCACTTTTTGTTCCCAGCACACTCAAGTCACTACAAGAAATCCGGTTTCAGGCGACTGTACTAAAGCGACTGATCATAGTAGTCGCCACTTTGGCGACTGAAATTTGACTCGGACGACTAAAAGTAGTCGCCAAAATTGGCGACTGAAGCAGTATTCTAAATTATCTAAAAAAATCTCGGGCGACTGAAATCAGTCGCCAAATTGACGACTGAAAGCCTAATTGGCGACCGATTTCAGTCGCCAATTTGGCGACTACCTATATCAGTCGCCAAAATCTTTAATACAGCACAAAATCAAATCAGTCCTATCTTCACCGCACACAATTCCTTCGCAAACAAAAAAAAAACTACATTACCACCGACGACGAGCACGACGACGACTACTTTATTCTATTTCCGACCACCGACGCATCTCCGACCACCGATATCACCACCGTCCTCACCAACAAACTCTGACTCTTATTCTATTTTCCTCACTTTTCCTTAATTAGGTGCGTCTTTTGCTCTCCTAAATCTAATTCCTTAGCTTAATTTTTTGTTTTGTTTATTTTATGATTGTAATTAGTATTTTGATGTTTATGTATAGTTAGTGATCCTTACAAAGTTCTAATGGTTAGTTAGTTAGGGTTTGTGTAGATTGAGGGTTAGGGTTTATATAAATTGGGGGTTTTGTGAAATTGTTAACATTATGTTAATCGATGTTGTAATTGACAATGTATTGGTGTTTTTGATGATGTTAGGATTGTTGATTGACTAAATTAGTATAAATGGGAGTATTATTGATGGTAGAAAAGTTAGTACTCCCTCCGTCTTATTCATTTGTTTGCCCTTTAAATTATTTTTTATGGTTGTTTTAATCAAAAGGCAAATAAATAATTGTGATGGAGGGAGTATAATATTAGGATTTTATAATTAAAGGGAGTATGATGGAGGGAGTATAATGTTAAGACGGGATGTATCCGTTTGATAATTGAGCTGTGTTTTTATTTCGAAGAGCTTATATTCTCCGTTCCCCGAGTATAGGTAGCAATGTAGAATCGATACCACACTCGGAAAATTTTGTGTCCTGGACCGCTGGATACCACAATCGATACCAAACTCTTTAGAACCTAACTTAGGTATACTTCTCAAAAGAGGAGCAGAAACCATTCAAACAATGTTGAGGGGAAACTTAAAAATGAAAAATTCAACAAATTGCACAATTAGTGTTACGGACTTACGGTAGGGAAACTATCGAAGAACAGACAGTAAGATAAGACAGTCCTTGTGGTTTTTGATTAGGTCATGCTTAAGACCGTCTTAACTTTAGACATATCGCATCTCCTTCTTTCATTTCTAAACATACTATAATCCATTGTGAAAGCCGTCTTAACTCTTAAGTTACAACGGTGATAAACAAGGATTGGTGGTGTTTTTTTCACACTGAAGTGGGCGATTGGATGCATAAAAGTGAAGAGGCAATATTTATATATTTGCCAAGGGAAGAGGCAATATTTATATATATTTTAATTAAGTTTTTTATGTTATTAGATGTTTTTTTTTATGTTATTAACAGTTTATGTTTATGCTTTTTTTTTATGTTATTAACCGTTTCTAACAATTTGAATATTTGTGTAATTGTAGATGGCAGGAGGTCGAGGTAGACAATGTGGCGGCGGTTCAAACAGACGCCGTAATACTTCTTCAGTCGACGAGGAGGAGATGGAGGTTATTGATCAGCAGAGTTCGGTGGTCGAGGAATCGACCAATGACGATGAGTCCTCGGATCAGACATCGGAGACGATCCAGTTCACCCCGGAAGGGAAGATGATACTTTATCCCGCAGGTTTTTGGTAAGACAACGACCAATGTCTTTAATTTATTATTTTATAATTATATTACATTATTTAACATAAATGCATACTATTCCATAATTTATTTTTTAGGTTTTCGTCTCAAAAGGTTGTACGAGGTTGTACTCAAAGTACAAAGATGAAGATGACGGGGGTTGCTCCTACTTGTTGGACAAAGGCTACCTGCACATAAAAAGAGGAATGTTTCAATAATTTTAGGGTATATTATTTTTGTTTATATTTTGTTATATTATTATAGTTTTCAATTAATAATTTATTTTACTAATACTTACCTTTTAAATTGTAGAAAACATTTGACTGGTCGGCCGGATTAGAGTATATTTTACGTCAAAGGTACAATGAGACATGCACTAGACGGTTAAGGGACAACATGTATAAGGTTGTCAAGAGGAAGAAGGAGGCGGAGCATATGAGAGGTATTTAATTGTTTTTGTTATTTGTATATAGTTATAATTTAACACATTTTATCATATTTTATAATACTTATTTAACTTGTAGGTGGTGCATATGAGGATATGCTTAAATATCGTGAAACTCCGGAGTTTCAGGCTAGGTCGGCCCAAGCATCCAAAAATAAAAAAAGGAGGAAAGAAAGATGGAGCGGCTGAGCCGTCACATCACGCAGGATCTCGATCTTTCCTGGACCTAGTTTTGGGTGTAAGTTATAATTTCCACTTTTTCGTCCATTTGAAAATTATAACTTAAATTCTTTTTATTACTAAAATCTTCGTATACAAGTCTTTAATTTCTTCTTTTAGAAAGGTAAGAAGAAAAAAGCTAACACGCCCACGGCTCTGGAGCTCTTCCTTGGCACCCATTCCCGACTCCAAGACAATAGAAGATATTGGATAAAGCCAAAAGATAAGGAAATATATGTAAGTTTCAAACTATTTTTGGATTTTTACAATAAGTTCATTTTTTTGAATGTTTAACAAATTTTGTAGCTATTATTTTTAATAACAATGTTTATATTTTGTAGGAAGCATTTTCCGCCGCGAAATTTAGGCAACCCGACAAGTCCAATAACGAGATTTGGTTCGACTTGGTAAAGGGTTTCAAGAAGGGGATTGTCTACGGGATTAGGTCGGCTAAGGACGTATTTTACGAAACTCCAAGGGGAAGAATGCCGTCCAGCTCAAAACAAACCTACGAGCCAGGAGTCGTGGGAAAACTCCAAGCCCAACTTAACGAAGAAAGAAGAAAAAACGCGAAAAGGGATGAGGAATTAAGGATAATGAAAGAAAAATTTAAGGCTTGGGAAAGCAGGTTCCACAACTGCAACCAAGGTCCGCCTCCCTTTCGGCGAGATTATAATGAAGGCAATGGAGGTAGTGGTATGCAAGCCGAACCCAATATGACCCTTGGCTTCTGATATTAGTTTAGAAACTTGTGACATGTGCTTGTTTAAACTTGGTTTGTTAACGTTTAAGAAGATTTGTAAACTTGAAACAATTTTCTTGATCTATATAAGGATGTTGGTTTCACATCGTGTTGTTGTAAATGTGTGAAATTATGGTTGTTTTCTAGTATACTTGCAGGTATAATATGGTAACAAAATGGCAGGATGAAAACAGAATTTTTCTTGCAATATCACAGGTTTTTTGGCGACTAAAATGTTCATTTGGCGACTACTTTCAGTCGCTAAACCCCCTATATTTTTGCAAATTAAAAGGTTTTTTGGCGACTGATTGGCGACTGATGGCTGTAGTAGTCGCCAAATTGGCGACTGATTTCAGTCGCCAATTTGGCGACTACATCAGCTTTCAGTCGCCAATTGAAGCGACTGATTTCAGTTGCCATTTCTCCAATTTGGCGACGCTTTTTTCAGTCGCCAAATTTGGCGACTGGAAGTAGTCGCCCGAGTTTTTTTTGGCGACTAATGACTGCGACTGGGTCTTGGCGACTGATTTCAGTCGCCAAATTCATTTTAGCGACTGAAATTAGTCGCCAATATCAGTCGCCTGAATGTTGTTTACTTGTAGTGAGTCTTTGGAAGACCTTATATTTTGGTATCTCAGATGGTTTGCATAAACGGGTCTCAGGATGTCCACGAACTTCTCTACAAGAGTAGCTTCATCTGAACGTTCAACACGTTGTGTTCTACTTTTCCTTCGCTTATTTAGGAAGTCGGTGAATCATTCTTTCTCATTTGGGTAAGAACCTCTGGAGTGGGCTTATTGACTTGAATGTGATCCAAAGGGTTCTCACTACCCTTGTTCTTTGGGATGTCACTCCTGTTGAAGTTGGTTGGCAATTGTGCGTTCACCGCTTCATACTTGCGATTATTCTCCCTATAAATGTCATCTCCTTTGAGATACATTAGTTGCTCCTCCAGGTATTGGAGTCGCTTTTTAGCTTCGGTAGGAAGCAGATTGGGATTGACTTCTGGTTGTCCCACAAAAGGTGGAAAGTCACCATGCACACTGTGGGGAATATATAGAGGAGGAAGCCTAGTTTCTATGGCAACTATTCAATTCTCCATGGCATTGAGGCGAGCATAATTTTGGTCTTTACTTGCCTGGAGATGGATGAGCGCAGCTAGGATTTAATCATTACCATTCTGGTTTGGTGCACGAATGTTTGCTTGACTAGCTCTTGACATCTTGGAAACTGAGCATGAGACTGACGACGAATCAAAACACGATCGACCAATCTAGCACACTTACTCGAAAAGAATCGATTTGTTTAGTGGGAGTGTGCCAATGTGTTTAAGTGAGTTTTGACAATGACTAGTTTGGAAATGAGTGACGACTCGAAGTGGAGATCGAAATGGTTTTGACTTGTGAAGTGAGAGTGTGCCACTGTGCTTAGTGAGTATTGAAAATGACTAGTTTGGAAATGTTTTTCCTAGACAACCTTAGTGTGGTTGTAGAAGTGTTGACTCGAAGTGGAGAAATGATTTTGTCTAGACATTTGGACAGAGTTTCGACTCATTTTGCGCTACTCTAGGCTACTTTTGAAAGTGTTCTACGGTTTTAAAAATGATTAAATTTTGTCACGGTTTATTTACAAAGTGGTGATCATGTAGAGGTTATACACATTTAAACATGCATTATAACAGTATGTTGAGTGCATTTAAAATGGGTATGGCTTAAAGGCTGGGTTGTCCTACCTAGCAATCAAACCCAAAGTGTTACGCAGGGTGAAACTTGAACAAGGTTAAGGAATTGTTTGTATGAGACAGTTGTCAATTTTCATTACTCGACCTTCTTAGGTCGTTTTATCCGGCCTTTTTAGGCTCAATCCAACCCATTTCGACCAATTGTCCTGTCCGGACGGTCCTTGTTCTTATCTGGGCCTAAGGATGGATATCGATTGACGTCAACCATACTGCGGTACATACTCATGTTAGCATCAACAGCTTTCACTACTCGAGAGATTGGACTAGGAATTGTTCTTACTCATGTTTGGCACGGACCTCTCCACTGACCCGGCTTTGATTACTTGAATTTTAATTTGTGAGAGCTTAGGCACGATTGCACTAAAAATTGTTTTGCTCCTCCGGTGGGGATATCAAATTGTTTGGCATAGGATGCAATTTCTGGTAGTCATATAGGATCTGACGAATCGGGTAGAAAGATGGGGTCTCCAAACCTAATGGTCACCTAGAGACACGGCGATCAAGGAATTTTCACACCACAAGATATGGAGAAGGTGGTAAATGCACGCCCTCGTTAAGGCTTATTCTAAGAGGACGAGTGATCTACACTAAAAAGATACGACCTAAAGTATTTCAAGTCTATCCTACTAGTTAAGAGTAAAAAGTAGAACAAGTGACTAACAAAAAGTACATGTACTCATTTGTAACTCAAAGAGGACTAGGATGGTCCTATTTATTAATGAATGTTAAAATAGTGAATACAAACGGTTGCTGGGACATACCCCCAAGCTACTATTACTATTTGACACCAAGCTAGGAGGAGCATAGGGATGGGGTGACAACAGGAGGAGACTCTCAAGGGATTTCACTAGACTCAAACTCAGATTCCGACTCTGATTTGAATTTTTTGTCTTCTGGTTCTCTCTTGAACATCTCTTTTTCACTTTTCAACATATGGATTTCTTCTCCGAGTGGGGAGATGAGGTGTGAACAATCCAAGGTGGATTCTTCATTTGTAATCGTTAGAACTTCAAGAGGATTGTTAGGCTTGCTCCCAGGAGGGATGGGTAGACGACCATCCTCAATCATATCTTGAAGGACATGCTTCAACTTGTAGCATTTCTTTGTATCGTGTCCTTTGCCTCTATGATATACGTAGTAAGCGTCTCTATCCCAAAACCTACCCTTCTTTTCCGGGTCAGGTGTAGGCCCTAAAGGTTGTAGTTTGCCTTGTTGCGTTAACCTTTTCAAGGCACTGAGTATGTATCACGGATGTTGGTGAATTCCCTTGATTGGCTATTCTTCCTAGGCGTTTCAACAAGGTTGACTTCGCCGGCCTTGTTAGCTGAGCCATAAGAATGACTCGTTGAGTGTTGATACCCACGACCTACCATTTTGGACAAGAGTCCTTTTTGGATATTGTCTTCACTTTTTGTTCCCAGCACACTCAAGTCACTACAAGAAATCCGGTTTCAGGCGACTGTACTAAAGCGACTGATCATAGTAGTCGCCACTTTGGCGACTGAAATTTGACTCGGGCGACTAAAAGTAGTCGCCAAAATTGGCGACTGAAGCAGTATTCTAAATTATCTAAAAAAATCTCGGGCGACTGAAATCAGTCGCCAAATTGACGACTGAAAGCCTAATTGGCGACCGATTTCAGTCGCCAATTTGGCGACTACCTATATCAGTCGCCAAAATCTTTAATACAGCACAAAATCAAATCAGTCCTATCTTCACCGCACACAATTCCTTCGCAAACAAAAAAAAAACTACATTACCACCGACGACGAGCACGACGACGACTACTTTATTCTATTTCCGACCACCGACGCATCTCCGACCACCGATATCACCACCGTCCTCACCAACAAACTCTGACTCTTATTCTATTTCCCTCACTTTTCCTTAATTAGGTGCGTCTTTTGCTCTCCTAAATCTAATTCCTTAGCTTAATTTTTTGTTTTGTTTATTTTATGATTGTAATTAGTATTTTGATGTTTATGTATAGTTAGTGATCCTTACAAAGTTCTAATGGTTAGTTAGTTAGGGTTTGTGTAGATTGAGGGTTAGGGTTTATATAAATTGGGGGTTTTGTGAAATTGTTAACATTATGTTAATCGATGTTGTAATTGACAATGTATTGGTGTTTTTGATGATGTTAGGATTGTTGATTGACTAAATTAGTATAAATGGGAGTATTATTGATGGTAGAAAAGTTAGTACTCCCTCCGTCTTATTCATTTGTTTGCCCTTTAAATTATTTTTTATGGTTGTTTTAATCAAAACGCAAATAAATAATTGTGATGGAGGGAGTATAATATTAGGATTTTATAATTAAAGGGAGTATGATGGAGGGAGTATAATGTTAAGACGGGATGTATCCGTTTGATAATTGAGCTGTGTTTTTATTTCGAAGAGCTTATATTCTCCGTTCCCCGAGTATAGGTAGCAATGTAGAATCGATACCACACTCGGAAAATTTTGTGTCCTGGACCGCTGGATACCACAATCGATACCAAACTCTTTAGAACCTAACTTAGGTATACTTCTCAAAAGAGGAGCAGAAACCATTCAAACAATGTTGAGGGGAAACTTAAAAATGAAAAATTCAACAAATTGCACAATTAGTGTTACGGACTTACGGTAGGGAAACTATCGAAGAACAGACAGTAAGATAAGACAGTCCTTGTGGTTTTTGATTAGGTCATGCTTAAGACCGTCTTAACTTTAGACATATCGCATCTCCTTCTTTCATTTCTAAACATACTATAATCCATTGTGAAAGTCGTCTTAACTCTTAAGTTACAACGGTGATAAACAAGGATTGGTGGTGTTTTTTTCACACTGAAGTGGGCAATTGGATGCATAAAAGTGAAGAGGCAATATTTATATATTTGCCAAGGGAAGAGGCAATATTTATATATATTTTAATTAAGTTTTTTATGTTATTAGATGTTTTTTTTTATGTTATTAACAGTTTATGTTTATGCTTTTTTTTTATGTTATTAACCGTTTCTAACAATTTGAATATTTGTGTAATTGTAGATGGCAGGAGGTCGAGGTAGACAATGTGGCGGCGGTTCAAACAGACGCCGTAATACTTCTTCAGTCGACGAGGAGGAGATGGAGGTTATTGATCAGCAGAGTTCGGTGGTCGAGGAATCGACCAATGACGATGAGTCCTCGGATCAGACATCGGAGACGATCCAGTTCACCCCGGAAGGGAAGATGATACTTTATCCCGCAGGTTTTTGGTAAGACAACGACCAATGTCTTTAATTTATTATTTTATAATTATATTACATTATTTAACATAAATGCATACTATTCCATAATTTATTTTTTAGGTTTTCGTCTCAAAAGGTTGTACGAGGTTGTACTCAAAGTACAAAGATGAAGATGACGGGGGTTGCTCCTACTTGTTGGACAAAGGCTACCTGCACATAAAAAGAGGAATGTTTCAATAATTTTAGGGTATATTATTTTTGTTTATATTTTGTTATATTATTATAGTTTTCAATTAATAATTTATTTTACTAATACTTACCTTTTAAATTGTAGAAAACATTTGACTGGTCGGCCGGATTAGAGTATATTGTACGTCAAAGGTACAATGAGACATGCACTAGACGGTTAAGGGACAACATGTATAAGGTTGTCAAGAGGAAGAAGGAGCCGGAGCATATGAGAGGTATTTAATTTTTTTGTTATTTGTATATAGTTATAATTTAACACATTTTATCATATTTTATAATACTTATTTAACTTGTAGGTGGTGCATATGAGGATATGCTTAAATATCGTGAAACTCCGGAGTTTCAGGCTAGGTCGGCCCAAGCATCCAAAAATAAAAAAGGAGGAAATAAAGATGGAGCGGCTGAGCCGTCACATCACGCAGGATCTCGATCTTTCCTGGACCTAGTTTTGGGTGTAAGTTATAATTTCCACTTTTTCGTCCATTTGAAAATTATAACTTAAATTCTTTTTATTACTAAAATCTTCGTATACAAGTCTTTAATTTCTTCTTTTAGAAAGGTAAGAAGAAAAAAGCTAACACGCCCACGGCTCTGGAGCTCTTCCTTGGCACCCATTCCCGACTCCAAGACAATAGAAGATATTGGATAAAGCCAAAAGATAAGGAAATATATGTAAGTTTCAAACTATTTTTGGATTTTTACAATAAGTTCATTTTTTTGAATGTTTAACAAATTTTGTTGCTATTATTTTTAATAACAATGTTTATATTTTGTAGGAAGCATTTTCCGCCGCGAAATTTAGGCAACCCGACAAGTCTAATAACGAGATTTGGTTCGACTTGGTAAAGGGTTTCAAGAAGGGGATTGTCTACGGGATTAGGTCGGCTAAGGTCGTATTTTACGAAACTCCAAGGGGAAGAATGCCGTCCAGCTCAAAACAAACCTACGAGCCAGGAGTCGTGGGAAAACTCCAAGCCCAACTTAACGAAGAAAGAAGAAAAAACGCGAAAAGGGATGAGGAATTAAGGATAATGAAAGAAAAATTTAAGGCTTGGGAAAGCAGGTTCCACAACTGCAACCAAGGTCCGCCTCCCTTTCGGCGAGATTATAATGAAGGCAATGGAGGTAGTGGTATGCAAGCCGAACCCAATATGACCCTTGGCTTCTGATATTAGTTTAGAAACTTGTGACATGTGCTTGTTTAAACTTGGTTTGTTAACGTTTAAGAAGATTTGTAAACTTGAAACAATTTTCTTGATCTATATAAGGATGTTGGTTTCACATCGTGTTGTTGTAAATGTGTGAAATTAAGGTTGTTTTCTAGTATACTTGCAGGTATAATATGGTAACAAAATGGCAGGATGAAAACAGAATTTTTCTTGCAATATCACAGGTTTTTTGGCGACTAAAATGTTCATTTGGCGACTACTTTCAGTCGCTAAACCCCTTATATTTTTGCAAATTAAAAGGTCTTTTGGCGACTGATTGGCGACTGATGGCTGTAGTAGTCGCCAAATTGGCGACTGATTTCAGTCGCCAATTTGGCGACTACATCAGCTTTCAGTCGCCAATTGAAGCGACTGATTTCAGTTGCCATTTCTCCAATTTGGCGACGCTTTTTTCAGTCGCCAAATTTGGCGACTAGAAGTAGTCGCCCGAGTTTTTTTTGGCGACTAATGACTGCGACTGGGTCTTGGCGACTGATTTCAGTCGCCAAATTCATTTTAGCAACTGAAATTAGTCGCCAATATCAGTCGCCTGAATGTTGTTTTCTTGTAGTGAGTCTTTGGAAGACCTTATATTTTGGTATCTCAGATGGTTTGCATAAAACGGGTCTCAGGATGTCCACGAACTTCTCTACAAGAGTAGCTTCATCTGAACGTTCAACACGTTGTGTTCTACTTTTCCTTCGCTTATTTAGGAAGTCGGTGAATCATTCTTTCTCATTTGGGTAAGAACCTCTGGAGTGGGCTTATTGACTTGAATGTGATCCAAAGGGTTCTCACTACCCTTGTTCTTTGGGATGTCACTCCTGTTGAAGTTGGTTGGCAATTGTGCGTTCACCGCTTCATACTTGCGATTATTCTCCCTATAAATGTCATCTCCTTTGAGATACATTAGTTGCTCCTCCAGGTATTGGAGTCGCTTTTTAGCTTCGGTAGGAAGCAGATTGGGATTGACTTCTGGTTGTCCCACAAAAGGTGGAAAGTCACCATGCACACTGTGGGGAATATATAGAGGAGGAAGCCTAGTTTCTATGGCAACTATTCAATTCTCCATGGCATTGAGGCGAGCATAATTTTGGTCTTTACTTGCCTGGAGATGGATGAGCGCAGCTAGGATTTAATCATTACCATTCTGGTTTGGTGCACGAATGTTTGCTTGACTAGCTCTTGACATCTTGGAAACTGAGCATGAGACTGACGACGAATCAAAACACGATCGACCAATCTAGCACACTTACTCGAAAGGAATCGATTTGTTTAGTGGGAGTGTGCCACTGTGTTTAAGTGAGTTTTGACAATGACTAGTTTGGAAATGAGTGACGACTCGAAGTGGAGATCGAAATGGTTTTGACTTGTGAAGTGGGAGTGTGCCACTGTGCTTAGTGAGTATTGAAAATGACTAGTTTGGAAATGTTTTTCCTAGACAACCTTAGTGTGGTTGTAGAAGTGTTGACTCGAAGTGGAGAAATGATTTTGTCTAGACATTTGGACAGAGTTTCGACTCATTTTGCGCTACTCTAGGCTACTTTTGAAAGTGTTCTACGGTTTTAAAAATGATTAAATTTTGTCACGGTTTATTTACAAAGTGGTGATCATGTAGAGGTTATACACATTTAAACATGCATTATAACAGTATGTTGAGTGCATTTAAAATGGGTATGGCTTAAAGGCTGGGTTGTCCTACCTAGCAATCAAACCCAAAGTGTTACGCAGGGTGAAACTTGAACAAGGTTAAGGAATTGTTTGTATGAGACAGTTGTCAATTTTCATTACTCGACCTTCTTAGGTCGTTTTATCCGGCCTTTTTAGGCTCAATCCAACCCATTTCGACCAATTGTCCTATCCGGACGGTCCAAGTTCTTATCTGGGCCTAAGGATGGATATCGATTGACGTCAACCATACCGCGGTACATACTCATGTTAGCATCAACAGCTTTCACTACTCGAGAGATTGGACTAGGAATTGTTCTTACTCATGTTTGGCACGGACCTCTCCACTGACCCGGCTTTGATTACTTGAATTTTAATTTGTGAGAGCTTAGGCACGATTGCACTAAAAATTGTTTTGCTCCTCCGGTGGGGATATCAAATTGTTTGGCATAGGATGCAATTTCTGGTAGTCATATAGGATCTGACGAATCGGGTAGAAAGATGGGGTCTCCAAACCTAATGGTCACCTAGAGACACGGCGATCAAGGAATTTTCACACCACAAGATATGGAGAAGGTGGTAAATGCACGCCCTCGTTAAGGCTTATTCTAAGAGGACGAGTGATCTACACTAAAAAGATACGACCTAAAGTATTTCAAGTCTATCCTACTAGTTAAGAGTAAAAAGTAGAACAAGTGACTAACAAAAAGTACATGTACTCATTTGTAACTCAAAGAGGACTAGGATGGTCCTATTTATTAATGAATGTTAAAATAGTGAATACAAACGGTTGCTGGGACATACCCCCAAGCTACTATTACTATTTGACACCAAGCTAGGAGGAGCATAGGGATGGGGTGACAGCAGGAGGAGACTCTCAAGGGATTTCACTAGACTCAAACTCAGATTCCGACTCTGATTTGAATTTTTTGTCTTTTGGTTCTCTCTTGAACATCTCTTTTTCACTTTTCAACATATGGATTTCTTCTCCGAGTGGGGAGATGAGGTGTGAACAATCCAAGGTGGATTCTTCATTTGTAATCGTTAGAACTTCAAGAGGATTGTTAGGCTTGCTCCCAGGAGGGATGGGTAGACGACCATCCTCAATCATATCTTGAAGGACATGCTTCAACTTGTAGCATTTCTTTGTATCGTGTCCTTTGCCTCTATGATATTCGTAGTAAGCGTCTCTATCCCAAAACCTACCTTTCTTTTCCGGGTCAGGTGTAGGCCCTAAAGGTTGTAGTTTGCCTTGTTGCGTTAACCTTTTCAAGGCACTGAGTATGTATCACGGATGTTGGTGAATTCCCTTGATTGGCTATTCTTCCTAGGCGTTTCAACAAGGTTGACTTCGCCGGCCTTGTTAGCTGAGCCATAAGAATGACTCGTTGAGTGTTGATACCCACGACCTACCATTTTGGACAAGAGTCCTTTTTGGATATTGTCTTCACTTTTTGTTCCCAGCACACTCAAGTCACTACAAGAAATCCGGTTTCAGGCGACTGTACTAAAGCGACTGATCATAGTAGTCGCCACTTTGGCGACTGAAATTTGACTCGGGCGACTAAAAGTAGTCGCCAAAATTGGCGACTGAAGCAGTATTCTAAATTATCTAAAAAAATCTCGGGCGACTGAAATCAGTCGCCAAATTGACGACTGAAAGCCTAATTGGCGACCGATTTCAGTCGCCAATTTGGCGACTACCTATATCAGTCGCCAAAATCTTTAATACAGCACAAAATCAAATCAGTCCTATCTTCACCGCACACAATTCCTTCGCAAACAAAAAAAAAACTACATTACCACCGACGACGAGCACGACGACGACTACTTTATTCTATTTCCGACCACCGACGCATCTCCGACCACCGATATCACCACCGTCCTCACCAACAAACTCTGACTCTTATTCTATTTCCCTCACTTTTCCTTAATTAGGTGCGTCTTTTGCTCTCCTAAATCTAATTCCTTAGCTTAATTTTTTGTTTTGTTTATTTTATGATTGTAATTAGTATTTTGATGTTTATGTATAGTTAGTGATCCTTACAAAGTTCTAATGGTTAGTTAGTTAGGGTTTGTGTAGATTGAGGGTTAGGGTTTATATAAATTGGGGGTTTTGTGAAATTGTTAACATTATGTTAATCGATGTTGTAATTGACAATGTATTGGTGTTTTTGATGATGTTAGGATTGTTGATTGACTAAATTAGTATAAATGGGAGTATTATTGATGGTAGAAAAGTTAGTACTCCCTCCGTCTTATTCATTTGTTTGCCCTTTAAATTATTTTTTATGGTTGTTTTAATCAAAACGCAAATAAATAATTGTGATGGAGGGAGTATAATATTAGGATTTTATAATTAAAGGGAGTATGATGGAGGGAGTATAATGTTAAGACGGGATGTATCCGTTTGATAATTGAGCTGTGTTTTTATTTCGAAGAGCTTATATTCTCCGTTCCTTGAGTATAGGTAGCAATGTAGAATCGATACCACACTCGGAAAATTTTGTGTCCTGGACCGCTGAATACCACAATCGATACCAAACTCTTTAGAACCTAACTTAGGTATACTTCTCAAAAGAGGAGCAGAAACCATTCAAACAATGTTGAGGGGAAACTTAAAAATGAAAAATTCAACAAATTGCACAATTAGTGTTACGGACTTACGGTAGGGAAACTATCGAAGAACAGACAGTAAGATAAGACAGTCCTTGTGGTTTTTGATTCGGTCATGCTTAAGACCGTCTTAACTTTAGACATCTCGCATCTCCTTCTTTCATTTCTACTCATACTATAATCCATTGTGAAAGCCGTCTTAACTCTTAAGTTACAACAGTGATAAACAAGGATTGGTGGTGTTTTTTTCACACTGAAGTGGGCGATTGGATGCATAAAAGTGAAGAGGCAATATTTATATATTTGCCAAGGGAAGAGGCAATATTTATATATATTTTAATTAAGTTTTTTATGTTATTAGATGTTTTTTTTTATGTTATTAACAGTTTATGTTTATGCTTTTTTTTTATGTTATTAACCGTTTCTAACAATTTGAATATTTGTGTAATTGTAGATGGCAGGAGGTCGAGGTAGACAATGTGGCGGCGGTTCAAACAGACGCCGTAATACTTCTTCAGTCGACGAGGAGGAGATGGAGGTTATTGATCAGCAGAGTCCGGTGGTCGAGGAATCGACCAATGACGATGAGTCCTCGGATCAGACATCGGAGACGATCCAGTTCACCCCGGAAGGGAAGATGATACTTTATCCCGCGGGTTTTTGGTAAGACAACGACCAATGTCTTTAATTTATTATTTTATAATTATATTACATTATTTAACATAAATGCATACTATTCCATAATTAATTTTTCAGGTTTTCGTCTCAAAAGGTTGTACGAGGTTGTACTCAAAGTACAAAGATGAAGATGACGGGGGTTGCTCCTACTTGTTGGACAAAGGCTACCTCCACATAAAAAGAGGAATGTTTCAATAATTTTAGGGTATATTATTTTTGTTTATATTTTGTTATATTATTATAGTTTTCAATTAATAATTTATTTTACTAATACTTACCTTTTAAATTGTAGAAAACATTTGACTGGCCGGCTGGATTAGAGTATATTGTACGTCAAAGGTACAATGAGACATGCACTAGACGGTTAAGGGACAACATGTATAAGGTTGTCAAGAGGAAGAAGGAGCCGGAGCATATGAGAGGTATTTAATTGTTTTTGTTATTTGTATATAGTTATAATTTAACACATTTTATCATATTTTATAATACTTATTTAACTTGTAGGTGGTGCGTATGAAGATATGCTTAAATATCGTGACACTCCGGAGTTTCAGGCTAGGTCGGCCCAAGCATCCAAAAATAAAAAAGGAGGAAATAAAGATGGAGCGGCTGAGCCGTCACATCACGCAGGATCTCGATATTTCCTTGACCTAGTTTTGGGTGTAAGTTATAATTTCCACTTTTTCGTCCATTTGAAAATTATAACTTAAATTCTTTTTATTACTAAAATCTTCGTATACAAGTCTTTAATTTCTTCTTTTAGAAAGGTAAGAAGAAAAAAGCTAACACGCCCACGGCTCTGGAGCTCTTCCTTGGCACCCATTCCCGACTCCAAGACAATAGAAGATATTGGATAAAGCCAAAAGATAAGGAAATATATGTAAGTTTCAAACTATTTTTGGATTTTTACAATAAGTTCATTTTTTTGAATGTTTAACAAATTTTGTAGCTATTATTTTTAATAACAATGTTTATATTTTGTAGGAAGCATTTTCCGCCGCGAAATTTAGGCAACCCGACAAGTCCAATAACGAGATTTGGTTCGACTTGGTAAAGGGTTTCAAGAAGGGGATTGTCTACGGGATTAGGTCGGCTAAGGACATATTTTACGAAACTCCAAGGGGAAGAATGCCGTCCAGCTCAAAACAAACCTACGAGCCAGGAGTCGTGGGAAAACTCCAAGCCCAACTTAACGAAGAAAGAAGAAAAAACGCGAAAAGGGATGAGGAATTAAGGATAATGAAAGAAAAATTTAAGGCTTGGGAAAGCAGGTTCCACAACTGCAACCAAGGTCCGCCTCCCTTTCGGCGAGATTATAATGAAGGCAATGGAGGTAGTGGTATGCAAGCCGAACCCAATATGACCCTTGGCTTCTGATATTAGTTTAGAAACTTGTGACATGTGCTTGTTTAAACTTGGTTTGTTAACGTTTAAGAAAATTTGTAAACTTGAAACAATTTTCTTGATCTATATAAGGATGTTGGTTTCACATCGTGTTGTTGTAAATGTGTGAAATTATGGTTGTTTTCTAGTATACTTGCAGGTATAATATGGTAACAAAATGGCAGGATGAAAACAGAATTTTTCTTGCAATATCACAGGTTTTTTGGCGACTAAAATGTTCATTTGGCGACTACTTTCAGTCGCTAAACCCCCTATATTTTTGCAAATTAAAAGGTCTTTTGGCGACTGATTGGCGACTGATGGCTGTAGTAGTCGCCAAATTGGCGACTGATTTCAGTCGCCAATTTGGCGACTACATCAGCTTTCAGTCGCCAATTGGGGCGACTGAAAGTAGTCGCCCGAGTTTTTTTTGGCGACTAATGACTGCGACTGGGTCTTGGCGACTGATTTCAGTCGCCAAATTCATTTTAGCGACTGAAATTAGTCGCCAATATCAGTCGCCTGAATGTTGTTTACTTGTAGTGAGTCTTTGGAAGACCTTATATTTTGGTATCTCAGATGGTTTGCATAAACGGGTCTCAGGATGTCCACGAACTTCTCTACAAGAGTAGCTTCATCTGAACGTTCAACACGTTGTGTTCTACTTTTCCTTCGCTTATTTAGGAAGTCGGTGAATCATTCTTTCTCATTTGGGTAAGAACCTCTGGAGTGGGCTTATTGACTTGAATGTGATCCAAAGGGTTCTCACTACCCTTGTTCTTTGGGATGTCACTCCTGTTGAAGTTGGTTGGCAATTGTGCGTTCACCGCTTCATACTTGCGATTATTCTCCCTATAAATGTCATCTCCTTTGAGATACATTAGTTGCTCCTCCAGGTATTGGAGTCGCTTTTTAGCTTCGGTAGGAAGCAGATTGGGATTGACTTCTGGTTGTCCCACAGAAGGTGGAAAGTCACCATGCACACTGTGGGGAATATATAGAGGAGGAAGCCTAGTTTCTATGGCAACTATTCAATTCTACATGGCATTGAGGCGAGCATAATTTTGGTCTTTACTTGCCTGGAGATGGATGAGCGCAGCTAGGATTTAATCATTACCATTCTGGTTTGGTGCACGAATGTTTGCTTGACTAGCTCTTGACATCTTGGAAACTGAGCATGAGACTGACGACGAATCAAAACACGATCGACCAATCTAGCACACTTACTCGAAAAGAATCGATTTGTTTAGTGGGAGTGTGCCACTATGTTTAAGTGAGTTTTGACAATGACTAGTTTGGAAATGAGTGACGACTCGAAGTGGAGATCGAAATGGTTTTGACTTGTGAAGTGGGAGTGTGCCACTGTGCTTAGTGAGTATTGAAAATGACTAGTTTGGAAATGTTTTTCCTAGACAACCGTAGTGTGGTTGTAGAAGTGTTGACTCGAAGTGGAGAAATGATTTTATCTAGACATTTGGACAGAGTTTCGACTCATTTTGCGCTACTCTAGGCTACTTTTGAAAGTGTTCTACGGTTTTAAAAAGGATTAAATTTTGTCACGGTTTATTTACAAAGTGGTGATCATGTAGAGGTTATACACATTTAAACATGCATTATAACAGTATGCTGAGTGCATTTAAAATGGGTATGGCTTAAAGGCTGGGTTGTCCTACCTAGCAATCAAACCCAAAGTCGATGGAGAGGTCCGCGCCAAACATGAGTAAGAACGGTTTCTAGTCCATTTCCTCGAGTAGTGAAAGCCCTTGGTGCTAACATGAGTACACACCGTGGTATGGTTGACGTCAATCGTTATCCATCCTTAGGCCCAAATAAGAATTTGGACCGTCTAGACAGGACGATTGGTCGAAAGGGTTGGGTTAGGCCTAGGAAGGCCGAATAAAACGACCTAGGAAGGTCGAGTAATGAAAACCGTGGTATGGTTGACGTCAATCGCTATCCCTAACCGTGTTCAAGTTTCACCCTGGGTACACGTAAGTGTATTATCCCCAGCGGAGTCGCCATACTGTGATACATGGGTTCGCGATCCCTTCCAAGCCGTGGCGCGCGGGGAATCACAGATGGAGAAACGAGTGACAAGCGTAGTGATACGCATTTGTGGAATCGCCGCCAACTTTTGTGGGGAGTTGGAACCGTTCGAATACTTTATGCCATGTCAAGACACAAAGTAATTACATCAACACCAAGAACTCGTTATCCTTAGCATTCTATGTCTTGAATGACCCTCGTGGATGTCAATGAACACAGATGTTCATATCATATCATCCCTATCGGTTTGGAAACTTGAATCAGTGTAACCCTTAGCACATAATTCAGAATCTCCTCCAAACACTAAGAATCAATCCTTAGTCCTTCTTAAGTACTTAAGGATATTCTTTACGGCTATCCAGTGACTCTCACCTGGATTGGCTTGATATCTACTTGTCATGCTTAAAGCATACGAGACATCTGGACGTGTGCATATCATGGCATACATGATTGATCCTACGACAGAAGCATAGGGGATCGATTTCATGCGTTCAACATCTTCAGGTTCGGTGGGTGATTGAGACTTGCTCAAAAAGATCCCACTACCCATAGGAACAAGACCTCTCTTGGATTTATCCATGTTGAATCGTCGAAGAATCTTATCCATATAATATTCCTGACTTAAAGCCAATATCCTCTTGGATCTATCTCTATAGATCCGGATACCTAATATGCGTTGTGCTTCTCCTAAATCTTTCATTTGGAAATGATTTCCCAACCACCCCTTGACAGAGGTAAGCATTGGTAAATCATTCCCAATGAGAAGTATGTCATCTACATACAATATAAGGAAGACAACATTGCTCCCACTAAATCTCATGTATAAACATGGTTCTTCGACACTTCGAGTGAAACCATTTTCTTTTATAACATGATCAAAACGATGGTTCCAACTTCTCGATGCTTGCTTAAGACCATAATGGATCTCTTAAGCTTGCATACTTTGTTAGGATCTTTTGGATCTACAAAACCCTCGGGTTGCATCATATACACTTCCTCCTCTAAATACCCATTTAGGAAGGCGGTTTTGACATCCATTTGCCATATTTCATAGTCATGAAATGCGGCAATCGCTAACATTATCCGAATAGATCTTAGCATGGCTACAGGAGCAAAAGTTTCGTCATAGTGAAGACCATGAATTTGAGTGAAACCTTTTGCAACTAGCCTTGCCTTGTAGACATCATCATGTCCTTCTATGCCATTCTTTACTTTAAAGATCCATTTGCATTGAAGAGGTCTCACATCTTCAGGCAAATCAACCAAGTCCCAAACTTGATTTTCATACATAGAATTCATTTCGGATTTCATGGCTTCTAGCCATAAATTGGAATCCGGACTAGAGATGGCAGCTTTGTAGGTCGTGGGTTCATCACTTTCTAAAAGTAACAAGTCAAAATTGTTATTTTCTTCAATAATACCTATGTATCTATCGGGTTGGTGACTAACCCTTCCGGACCTCCTAGGTACAGATGGTATAACAACAGAATTGGACGACGAAGGAACATCTTCTTGCGTCTCCTCTTCGGTTTGTGGCTCTTGAACTTCGTCAAGTTCAAATTTTCTCCCACTCTGGCTTTTAGAAATATGTTCCCTTTCTAAAAAGACAGCCTCACTAGACACAAACACTTTGTTTTCTTGAGGTTTGTAGAAGTAGTAACCACGAAAGTTGTTTGGATAACCTACGAAAATGCACTTTTCGGATCTTGGGGCTAGCTTACTGTCGGTCTTTACCTTAACAAAAGCATCGCATCCCCAAATCTTCATATAGGACAAATTTGGGACTTTCCCTTTCCACATCTCATATGGAGTCTTTGCGGTTGCTTTGGTCGGGCTTTTATTCAACGATATTATGGCGGTTTGGATTGCAAATCCCCAAAATGAGTCTGGCAACTCGGTTTGACTCATCATTGATCGAACCATATCAAGTAAGGTTCGATTTCTCCTTTCGGCGACACCATTAAGTTGGGGTGTTCCAGGTGGAGTTAGTTGTGATACAATGCCACAATTATTCAAGTGTGAATCAAATTCATTACTAAGATACTCACCACCACGATCGGATCGCAATGCTTTGATCTTTTTGTTCAATTGGTTTTCTACCTCATTTTGAAATTCCTTGAATTTTTCAAAAGCATCACTTTTATATTTGATTAATTAAATATACCCATATCTACTTAAATCATTAGTGAATGTAATGAAGTAGTCATAATTACCCCTAGCAGAAATAGTCATTGGTCCACACACATCGGTATGTATAAGACCCAATAGTTCACTTGCTCGTGTCCCTTTACCACTAAAAGGATTACGAGTCATTTTCCCAAGGAGACAAGATTCGCATATTCCAAAAGATTGAAAATTAAACGGTTTAATTATACTAGTCGATACTAGTCTTTTGATGCGATTCTCATTTATGTGACCTAATCGACAATGCCAAATGTATGACTCATTTGGATCACTTGACTTGAGTCTTTTTGATTGAATGTTATAGATATCTTTGGTTGAGTTAGATGTCTCAAGAACATAAATACCATTAATAGAATTACCTTGGCCTATGACCAAGTCATTCTTTGAAATCATACAACAATTGTTTTTTATTGAAAAAGTAAAGCCTTCCATGCCCAACATGGCTACGGATATTATGTTTTTAGACAAAGAAGATACAAAGTAACAATTATTCAAGTACAATTCAAAACCATTTGCTAAAACAAGTACGTAGGTCCCCTTAGAAGTGGCGGCTACCCTAGCTCCATTTCCAAGTCGTAGATCCACATCACCCTTGCCTAGCTTCTCCACGTTTCTTAGCCCCTGTAAATGATTACAAAGGTGAGAACCACAACCGGCATCCAATACCCATGTTGAGGTGGAGGTATAATTTATATCAATAACAAAAATTTCGGAGAGAATATTACCGAGTGGAATCACTAGTCTATCTCTAATATGCTCCAAGTACATGGGACAATTCCTCATCCAATAGCCCATGCCATGACAATAATTGCATTCATCATTGAATTGCGGACCTTTGGTAATCTTACTACCTTTTCCGTTTCTCTTATACTTTTTACTTTTCTTCCCCTTATTTTTGAACCATTTCATCTTAGGTGCAAGACTTTTCTTGCTAATACTCCCACTAGCCTCTTGATCTTTCCTTGCTTCCAAAGACAAGGATTGCATCTCCTTGGTGAGATTGTCTTCCCAAGACTCTTTCACCAAAAGATTTGGCAAGGGGGGTTTGGAAGAGGAAACAAAGCTGAGATTCCCGTCAGAACCAATTCCCAAATGAAGTTCTCTAGTCGTATCAAGATTATTCAGAGCGCAAATTTCATCAAATGATTTGTGATATGAATCAATGGTGATAGGTACGGTAGATTGAGATGTATCCATTGCGGTAAAATGAAACTACAAAATGGAGATGGAGGAAACAATTAACAATTATCGTTTTAAACTTGCAAACATTTTAAACAAGTTAAGCATATATATGGTGACCTCTACCCAACTATCATAAATGATTCCGACATCAAAATTCATATCAACTTGGGCACGGTTAGCCGATTCATCCCTTATTAACATAATTTGGTGGATTAACTCTTTAATCGATTCTACATTAGAATTCTCGGTCGATAATATTACTTTAATATTTATCTTAAGCCCGGAACACATGCGGCTACGGTCGCGAATACTTCCGTTGAGCTCAATCCAAATTTCGAAATAATAACCTTTATTACCCCACTTACCCAACGTAACAAGATTAGCACCCCGGTGAGCCGAGCCTACGTCCTTGCGAAATTGGGATTCATGGGTTCTATCATTTGGTAAGGCTTGATCTCAATTATTTATTATGAGAGGTCATGACAATTTATTATCTATCTCGTTTAAGTGAACTAAATCGATGAATTTACGATAATTTTAATTGACACGGTCGAATACTCGATAAAATATGCATGTCATGTTATGGCGATTTGGCAATGCATGCAAACATATTAATAAAATGCAAGCATAAAATAATATTGCTAGTATGGCCTTTCCTAGAATAGAAAATCATATAATCTATTAGAAATTCGGAAACCAACTCCTTTGGTCCCTTGGACTTCATAAGCACGCCTCCCAAGGTCACCGTCTCTCTCTCTCGGAATTCCTTTCCGAATGGCACCGTCTTTGGGAAACTCCTGTATTACAAATAATTACAAATTATATAATAAAATTACAATAATTTCCTATTATACATTTGTAAAATAAAATAATACAATAAAAGTGATACGAGATCACAATAAATTACAACCGAATCAATATTCCCTTACATTCCAGGCAATACCGATTAAAACTAAGGCCATACAAGGATAAAATTATATAATTCAAAATTACATAAATAAATTATGACATTCATAAATAAAAATGCAGCATAAAAATATGTATAAAACATGCTCATTTTGAATTCCAAATCGCCCTATATTACGACTTATATGATATATAACCCGATTTTACGGAAATGAGTGATAATAACTTCTTAAAGTCACAAAACAATACTTAAATCATATTTAAGTCCAATTTAATTATCCCAACTAATTTAGGACTCAAAAATTAGTCATCACTAAATTTTTGACAATAATTCAACTTGTTGTTATACAATTGATCAAAATGAGACTTTAAAATCATATTTTAAGCAAACAAATCCAAATTTGAAGACAATTATTTCAAAATTTGAATTTACAAATTTTGTACATTCTGGAAAATTTCCATGACACTCATAATGTCAAAAATTAAGGTTAAAAATTTCGAATCAATTTTGAGAAAAACGGTTGCGCTTTATCGGTTTTATCAAATAAAATACATAAAGCATGCAAAAATTAATCAAATTAAATTTTCAACTTCAGATCTAAATTTTGAGACATTTATGCAACTAGGAACAATTTTGTCTTGACATGAAATTTATGTTAGCTGTATTTGCTAAATAAGTCACTATTTATGCCATTTTTACATTAAAAATTCATAAATTATGCTAGACAAATCATATAAGTCTGAAATTTTCCATTATTAAATTAAATGTTTCATGTGACAACATATTAAAATTTCATGGTCAGATTGAAAGCGTAAGTATTTTTAACAATTTGACCTTTATTTATTCTATTTTATCATATAAAAATGATAAATCACACGAAATATGTGCACTTCACACGAAGGTTTACATACAATAAGTAAAATGCATGTGTAATATTGTGTAAAAAGTTCACGGCCAGAAGATAAGTCTAACTATTTTTAGCATTTTAAACATCATTTTACTTATTAAAATGTAATAAAAATACTAAAAATCATATTTGAGCAATATTAATTTCCATAAATCATTAAAATGACCTAAAATGATATTAGGACCAGAATATATTTACATGCAAAAGACTTTGTGATTTTATCTTATAAAACACAAATTACTAGTTTTCTTTAAGTTACATTAACTCGAAAAAACTATAAATCGATTATGCATGCAACAACCAAGGCTCTTGATACCGCTTGTAAGTTTTTTAAACTCAATATTAGACATTTTTAATATCATATTATAAATAGTTTACTTTTAAACTATGAGGAACTTATGCATGCATAACAAAATAAAGATAAGAAGAAAGTTTTCCTTACATTGATCTTAGATGATATGGGTACAAGATTTGGACACCTTCCAAACCTTGTACTTGAGCTTATATGATGAGGATGAACTCCAAGTTTCTAAAGTAGAAACACACCTCTTGATTGCACCCAAGACAATCCCTTAATACCAATAATATTTTTACTAGATAATATTATTAGTGACCTGAAATTTAAAAATCTAATCCTAATAATATTACTACAATAGTAATATATACAAAGATCTTAGATTTTAGAGCAAAGTATTCATAAACTCTTTTATGAGAGATTTTAGTGAGATAAGGAGAGATAAGCCAAGAATGATTTTAATTAGGAAAAATGAGAACTTATTCTCGTGGGGTTTGGTGTAGGTGATGGCCGGCACATGCATGCCTTGGGGAGTCCCAAGCATGCTTCACTTTTTCACTTATCAAAACATTAGCATAGGTCTAGGTAGTATTAGATGTCATGATTGTGTTTTACAATTAAAACCAACAATCAATTAACACCCTAAAACTACCCAGCATGACCCCCCCCCCCCCCCCCCCCCCCCCACCATAAAATGGAGTCCATTTTCTCTTTGTAATTTTGTCATTTGTAATGTGGTATGTCATGTACCATGTCACATGTCATTAGGATAGATAAATGTATATTTAACAATTTAAATATCATTTCACATTATGTAACAAAATAAATAGTAATTCACAATTACATATATAAAATGGGTCACATTAAGTCCAGTTGATATAATCTACAACCCTTTGTAATTATAATCAACTAATTATTCTTATCTCAAATTGTTTCATAAACAATAATCAATTTTAGTAATATAACATTTTAATTACAAAATTGCGTCTTATTTAATCTTATTACAATAAGACATAAAAATTTTTTACTCACAAATAAAATTTGTTCAATTTAAGGATTTAATTTATTTGTATCGATATACAATTAATTAACTTTACAATTAAGGGAATGGTCCTATAGGTGTGACCTTAAGGGATCAACTGATCACCGCCATCATACGACAGTAACGTCAAACTCTAGCAAGCCAATCCCTTTGTATTCTTATTATTGAGATTTAATTATGTAATCGTACTATTGTTGAGGACACTTACTCCAACACTTCCCAGATATAGAAATTCTCGATTCACCTTTCTATTATCCAGTCCAAGAATGATCTCTCCTAGACAAAGGCATGGTGGACTCTTGCGCAGTGTTTCACCAAGCTCAAGAAAAGAGGGTCTCCTCTCATCTTCTTATCAACATGGCCTAGCAAGATATAGCTATTCAGAAGGCAAAATCTAAAGGCTTTGCGCCTCGCAGCATATGATATAGAAGGGTCCTCCCTATTTATGAATCGATCAACAAAATCGTGCATACGAACGCCTTTTGAGGTCACATAACGATCTACCTCAGCTTTGGTCAATCCAAGAAGGTCCCTAAATTTATTCTTATATCCTTGGGATCTAATGGTATAGCTGGTGCATCTTCAGGGTCTCATCCTCCAATGGCAGCTATTTCTTCAGGAAAGGGACAAATATCGCCTCCAGAAAAGGCAAAAACATGCAAATTCGGGTCCCAATATTCAAGACAAGCATCCAAGAAAGGCCTCACATCCTTCACCAATTGTAGGCTCAAGATCGATCCGAGATTGAAACCACCCATATCATGTTTCTCTACATTTGTGAACTCATTCGTCCAATCTTTAAGACGGTTTTCAAAAGCATCCATGATTGTGAAAGTTTTTGTGATTACTGAGATTTTGTGTGATAGACGTATGATAGACGGAAGAATTTTATGAATAATAGCTTCCCCGACGTATCTATTTATACTCTTCGCTATTTTCCAATTTCACTCGAGGACACACTCACCCAGGAACTGACCCAGCATGAGCTGTGCCGCCATTTCAAAGAGTCTCAACTGATGCACCTCTTCCCGAGGATCGTTTTCCTGATTTCCGGCTTTGGATCTTTCCTAATTTACGTCTGACTATAATTTCCTATTGCTATAGGATATGGATTTTGTAATACGCCGAATTTCCATGGTATTGGATTTCCTAATCTTTGTTGGGTTCGCTTTCGAGACGGAAACCGACATTGCCTACAAACGAGCACATTTATTCATTTTCTTTCATTTCATTTTTTAGGAAATCATTTCCGGACATTTTCTACAATTTCTTTATATACTTACATTTCTTTTAAATTTTGTTTTTTAGGGGGTAGTGTGATACACGGATTTCGCGATCCTTTCCAGGTCGTGGTTGCACGGAGAACCACTGATGGAGAAACGAGGGACAAGCGTAGAAATACGCATTTGTGGAGTCGCCACCAACTTTTGTGCGA
Source organism: Heliosperma pusillum (assembly GCA_022085475.1). Lineage (NCBI taxonomy): Eukaryota > Viridiplantae > Streptophyta > Magnoliopsida > Caryophyllales > Caryophyllaceae > Heliosperma > Heliosperma pusillum. The sequence goes on along the minus strand of JAIUZE010007271.1, from coordinate 17,984 downwards.
AGTTGGAACCGTTCGAATACTTTATGCCACTTCAAGACACAAAGTAATGACATGATCACCAAGAACTCGTTACCCTTAGCATTCTATGTCTAGAACGATTTTCGTTGAGGCCAATGAACGCGGCTGCTCATGGAGATCTAGAGTAAGAGGTGAGGGTACGTATTATTAGGAAGTTCTTTAAACGAACACCTAATCCCGCCCGCCATGATAGAGGCCTCTACTAATGATTAGGGAAACTCTTATGTACTCGATATGTTGTCAATTATATGCATGCAATGCAACATCCACAATTTAATCCTAGCATGTGGGCTTAGACTATGTCGGTTGAACATCACTACAAGAATTATGGTTTCAGGCGACTATAATAAGGCGACTGATTACAGTAGTCGCCAAATTGGCGACTGAAAAAACACTCGGGCGATTGAAAGTAGTCGCCAATTTGGCGACTAAAGCCTTCTTTAAATTTTTTGGAAAACAACACGGGCTACCAGTTGCAGTCGCCAAATTAGCGACTGAATAAACCATTTGGCGACCACCTTCAGTCGCCAAATTGGCGACTAATATTTCAGTCGCCAATTTCGGTCGCCAAGTGGATATATAGGCTGATATCGCGAATCAGCCCCTCTTTCTTACTTTACCAATTCTAAAAAACCAAACACCATTCCTCCATATTCGATAAATCCGACACCACCACTACTCCACTCCGTCAACCACCACTCCGACCACCACCACGGCCGGATCTTTGTCCTCTCTTTCTTCTTGTGTTGTTTTGTTTGTTCTAATTGTTGAAGGTATAATATCTTTGTTCTAATTTCAATCCTTAGTTTAATTTAGTTTGTTTGTTTAACTTGTGATTTCTACTAGTATTAAGTTGATTTTATATGTTTATATAAACATTTGTGACGTTTATTAGTTTTTAGATGTTATTTTTTTGGATTTGGTGTAATTGAGACTAAGGTGATGTTATATGTTTGGTGTAATTTCAATCCTTAGATTAATTGGGGGTTTTTGATAATGGTTAATGTTAGTGTTGTTAGTATTGTTTTTTTAGTATTTGTAATTTTGATTAGTGTTAGCGTTGTTAGTATTGGGTTTATGATAGTGATATAATGGTTAGTGTTAGCGTTGATAGTATTGTTTTTGTTAGTATTTGTAATTTTGATTAGTGTTAGTGTTGTTAGTATTGGGTTTTGATATTGATGATAATGGTTAAAGTTAGTGTTAGTATTGTTTTTGAAGTATTTGTAATTTTGATTAGTGTTAGTGTTAGTATTTGCTTTTTGATAATGATGATAATGGTTATGTTAGTGTTAGTGTTGTTAGTTTTGTTAGTATTCTTCACTCATTAAGGTGATGTTATATGTTAGTTAGTTAGTAATATTATCTTTTAATTTGTAATTGTTGTGTGGGTTAATGTTTAGATTAAAATAAAGAGATTGGAACGTACTGTAAGTCCATAGACCCTAATTAGACTCCTCTAATTAGTTACTAATTAACTTGTTAATTTAGTATTTAATGATCTGTATAACATGCATGCAAATATAAAGGCATAAATAAACGTAAGATGAAATTTTCTTACATTGAGAAATTTCGGTACTTATGGGCACAATAAAAAACTCCTTTTCTTATTGATCTTGAGCTAAAACAAAGAGGATGATCTCCTTAGAATGAAGTTTCAAGGTAGAAAGTCTCCTTCCAACATGCACCCAAGACTAACCCAAACAATCACTATAATTTTAGACTAGAAAAATATAGTGACAAGTAGTAACTAATCTTAGATTTATTACTACTCTAGTAATATAGGAATATTATTTGATTTGAGAGTTTTAGAGAGAAGTTGGAGAAAATAGCAAAAACAAGTAGAAAATTGAGCAAATGAAATGAACAACCAATATGTCCTTATATAGGCCATATTGGCCGGTCATGGTGTTCAATTTTAGACTAACCCAAACAATCACTATAATTTTAGACTAGAAAAATATAGTGACAAGTAGTGTAAGAAAATGGTAGAGTGTAGGATAATAGATGATCATGTTCATGTGTCATACATGTCATACACACATGTTGTAGTGTAAGAAAAGAAAAGAACAAAAATCATTCCTTCCACTACATGGAATCCGGCCACTTCATGGCTAAATGGTTCATTTTGATTTTTGATATTTGTCTCACATATACTTATAATCATATACTTAATTATCTAGTATAATTAAGTGTTAATTTGATCATATAACAATTAAATGATTCAAAATAATAAATAATATATATACTTATATTTTTAGTAATATATTACCATTATATCAATATATAATGATATCAATATATAATGGGTCCCACAATGTCTAGTTAATTTATTTTACAGGTCCTTGTAAAAATAATTAACTAATTACCTCTACCTCAAAATATATGCACAACCTCAACTAATTTAGTGAATTAACGATTAATTACTAAGTTAAATCTTATTTAATCGTATTAAAATAAGACGTAAGATTTATTAAGTCAGCTATCGTATAATTGACTAAAAAACTTAACCTGTATGAGTTCCTAACTCAATTTCTAATAGATAACTCTCGTAACCAAACATATATCAAATATAAATATGCAAAGGACTAATTAAACCGTATCGTATACAAATAATTAGTTTACTGTTTGGGTCTCATCCTTTAGGTGTGACCGAAAGGGGTCAGTTGATCACCGCCGTAATACAACAATAACGTCTAACTTTAGTCAGCTGATCGTTATTGATTTACGTTAATCAACTGGCGTGGAGTATCAATATACTAGTCATCCCACGGATATTCCAAAATGAGATTTATTATATGAATGCACTATTGTGGAGGACACTTACTCCAACAATCTCCCACTTGTCCGATACAAGTTGTGCATGTAGCCACACTATTGCGTAGAACTCCTTCTCCAACAATATCTCCCACTTGTATCGACAAATTGTGTGCTATCGATTCTCTAGTCTCTTTGTGTCACATCCTCCCACTCATTGCAAGGTGTCTTTCAGGGCGCACTTGTGTTTGAAAAATATAAATAGAGTGGTTTCTCGATCTGGGAGAGTAACTGTCTGACCGGAAAATCCACCAGAGATCATTTCCGAGCGTGGCCACGCATTTCCAGTCACTACTCCTCGAGTGGCCCGAAGATGTTAATACCCAACGTGGGTGGACAATTCCTGTTGATCCAACTTACACTGTATAATGCAGATCACCATGACTGATGCGTGTATTTTATATAGACTTTCTAGTCCATTTATGCACGCATTTATATGTCATTTAGGTGATATTATATCGTCATATGCCCCTATTTGGCTACTTTGTACTTTCATTACCATTTTGTAGGTACAAGCTGTGTAGTAGCGGAAACAAAGCCGAAACAGTCCACTTTGCATGCATTTAGGAGAATGGAAGGAACGGGACAGAAGCTCTTGCATAGGAAATCGTAAAACCGCTCGCAATCAAGTCCAAAGCCATGTCCAACACTGCACGATAGGCCAAAAGACCTCGATCGATTATAACTTTGGTCGATCGAGGAGATTTGAAGAGAAGAGTTGCTCGATCGAGCTGTCCTGTGCTCGATCGAGTGGTAGCTGCTGAAAAGTTGCTAGATCGAGTAGAATTGTTACTCGATCGAGTGATTTCCTCCAATAAAGTCCTCGATCGAGTGGTTATTTCCCTCGATCAAGTAGAATCTATCATGGGCCTTAAGTCCATAGCTTAATTAGGGTTTAAGAGTCGTGTTTTGCATTATATAAACTCTTATTCGTCGTCATTAGGATGATGGGGAGTCATTAGGACTCAGAACCATTAGGGTTCGGAATCATTAGCATTAATCTTTCATTAGTTTCTGAACTTTTAATCTTTGGTTTACATTCGGGTTCATCGACGTGGATTGTTCTTTACGCCGGATTTGCTAAGATTGTAAACTTCTTCTTTTCTTTCTTCCTTAACCTTAGTCTTAATTATTGTTTACTCTCTTTAATTGCTGCGTTGTTATTGACAGGGTTGTTGCGTACCCTAATCAAAGATAAATAACCCAGACTAGGCTAACAACAAATTAATGTAATTAGGGAAGTAAGGGGTCGATCTCGGGGAGACGGGAGATACCTGTGAATAGTTGTGGTTAGAACTCTACCTTGGACGATTGGCAAATGTTTGTCACTAATTACTAAATAATAACAATGCAATAAAGAAAAGAATCTAGGGAAGTAGGTTCACACATGTAGATTAACATATTGATGAAATTGGATTTAGGATATGCAAATAATTCATTGTGAGTTCGTAAGAATGATGTGTTCATTACAATCATAGATCAGATGGTCTAGCAGGCTTTTTATGCGATTTACTAGGTCTTAATCTACCATGTCATGCTTTGTCTATTCAATTCTCGTATGTCTACCTTGGAAAAGAATTCCATATTAGTCAAATGATTTTGGCCAAAAATCGATAACTATCGTTACAATCCAAACATGCATAGACACAACGTTTTAAAGGCATAATTTCTTTTATCCATTTATCATCTTTTAATTAATCTAACATGGCTATCCTACACCCTAGAAAGGTGACTACTTATACATGATTAACAATGAAAGAGCAACTAAGAATATAAAACTAAGAATGATAAACATGATGAAGGAAATGTAAAAGCAAGGATAAGGATTACCGAAAAGGATGAGCAAAGATCGAAATGGAATAAGAACTTGAATAGGAAATGCAAACCCGGAAACTTGAATTCCTATTACAACTAGAACAACTACAATCGAAGAAAACTTAGAACTAGACTAAACTAAACTAAAGAAAACTAAACTAAACTAAGAAAGAAGAGAAAAAGAAACTAAACTAAACTAAAGAAAGAAGAGAAGTGTTTTTGTGTACATCTTAGTTGTGTGGAGGCTAGGCTATTTATAGGGTTGAGAGGCTGCCAAAATGCGTCTGGATTCATGCCCATTAAACAAGCCATTAAGCCTTGCATTTAAAGAGAGGGTGATGACGTGAAGATGCGTACGTCAGCAAACAAACCCGATGTAATCCGATCGGGGATGTTGTCAGTTCAGAATTTTGACTTGTCGTTTGATCTTCCCTTGGTATGTGACTTGATCTATCTTGACTCCATTGACACTTTAGATTCGAATGGGGCCGTAACTAACACCTCTTGGGCCTCATTTCCTTCCCTATTCAAGCCTGATCATGTCCCCAAGGGTTAAGGGTCAGAGCATGAAGTTTGAGACGACTTTCGTCGAGGAATAGCGAAACCGTCACAACTTGTGCATATGAGCTCGGAATGACTTTGTGCATATGAGCTCGGAATGACTTGAAACTTGTTCCCTTTGACTCGGAACCTCTAGATCTTTATAGCATGCCATCTTAACCTCACGTAATCGTCCTTCTTAGCTTCTCCTTGCTCATATTTCCTTCGAATGACGGGATTTAAAGTAGAAACGACTCAATTCCAACAAATGACATTAAAGCACGAGAAATACTACAAAGGAGAGATTAGCTCATAAAACCACTTCTTAAAGTGGATAAACCATATCAAATCGGGCTAAAATGAGGGGATAAAATCATACAAATTAACACTCATCAAATTCCCCCAAGCTAAACCCTTGCTTGTCCTCAAGCAAGCATACAATAACAAACATGACAAGGACAAGGGCGACGAGCAACAATCAATCCAACCAAATGCAAATCCCATCAAGTAGCTTATAGAGCACAATGAAATACATCCCGAAACAACGTGGGCATAGGTAAAATGCAAAACATGGTTGAGATTTACATAACGGCGCAGCATAAGGAACATCAAATAGACTTTTCGGCTCTTGCATGATCTTTTGACAATGGACTCTCACGGTGCACCCAACACTCAAATTTTTATATAAATCAAGGAAATATTATTTTATATTTGAGTGGCACTCTCCTATCTACGACTCATGAGAATGCGCCCGCAATCTAATATGGTAAACAATTCAAAACACAAGTCAAAGATCACAATGCACATAGAAAAGAAGCCGAAAAATAAGAAAAAGGCTTTGGGAAATGGGTGAAAGGTGGACAAATAGTTATGGTCATGTGAAGGTTAGAATGAGCTAGCAACTGACCAATGATAAATGAATACTCAATCCAAACTTTCGGTTAATTCCCAAAAGACAAATAACGAGGCCAGAAGCAACAATTTGGCTTATTACACTTGAAACACAAGGGTAAACTCCTTCTATTGATTTGACATTTTGAGGAGATACTCACAACTTCTACTCTTATTATTTTTTTCTTTTCTTTTTCAATTTTCCGATTTTTTTCATTTTTTCTATTTCTTTCTTTTCTTTTCTTTTCTTTTGAACATCACTTCTTGAATATTTTTCGTTCTCCAAATTCACTTTGTCATTAAGGAACAAAATCTTCTCAAAAGAGCACCCCTACACCATAGTCTAGCTACTAGCTCAAAAGGTAGGCAGTTTTTGTATGTAGCTATTATTTTGTGAAACATTTGTATGAAGGGGCTTATTTTGAGGGATAATTCAAAGTGAAAAAGGCTTCAAATCTTAGTGAATCATGAATGCAATGCTTATAGAAATGAAATGAGAACCATACTTATGCGTTTTTGATGTGACGCAAATCATAAGGAGAAACTACACACCCCTAATTGGGATCGGGTATAGATGTACCGATCACTGGAGGCTCTACCTTACCGTATATGTAGTTTGCCAAAGTCAAGATCAAGCCTAATAAGTCTAAAATCAATCCCTCACCCACTGTGTACAAGACATCCCCATGTATGCAAAATCCCGTCAAAAGCGTGAAACATTGGCTAAAAAGCTACAATAAGGGAAATGCATTTAGGAATGACATTATGCACAACACAATTAGGTGGACAAAACACACAACTTTCTTTAATTTTTTGATTTTTTTGGATTTTTCAAACTTTTCAAATTCAATAAACAACTAGACTAAAACGACACAAACTAAATCCCTCCTCCAAGCTAGAATAACACATTGTCCTCAATGTGCGACACGGGTTTAAGCGCAGAAAACACAAAGAAGGACAACATAACCAACAAAGGAATGGGGGACGACTCAACAAAATGGTAAAGAAAGAAAAGAAAACATACAACTGTGCAGCAGCTCCCCCATGCTAACTTGAAAACGGGGGCAAAGTACAACCCAAGCACCAAAGTACCTGTGATGAACAAGCTACTACAATACTAGATAAAATTATTGTCTTATTGTCAAAGCTATTAGAACTAAAACCAAATGAATTATTTAAAAATTAACATTATTAAATTGTCCAACAAAAATAATTTATTTCATAACAAAAATATAATAAAACACGGGTTGCCTCCCGCGAAGCTTTATTTAAATGTCTTGTTAGACTCTTTATTAATGAAAATCATTCTTTGTGCCTTAAAAAGAATGTCAATGCCCTTAGAAGTCGATCATATACCTGCGCATGAGCTATACAAAAACATATGTAAGCAATTGACAAGATATAGGCAGGAAATATTGAAGGTAAGAATTGATATATCTTATCATTGTGCGCATGACAAACTTCATAGATGACCACTGAACTGCTCCACTCGTCAGTGAGAGATGGAGTGAAATGTTTAAGATCATGGAACAAACAATTAGTTCCCAAAATATCATTAGTGGACTCTAATTGGGAGTAGGGTGATTCAAAGGATTGGGAATCAAAAATGGGTGGTTGATCCCACTTAATTTCAAGGATAGGTTCACAAAACCGAGTATCATTTTCAAATAAATCTGGAATATCTTTAGCGAAGGGATTTTCAAAGAAATCTGATGACTCAATCAACGACTCTCCATTGGAGTCACAAATGGGCTTAACAACATCCTTGTCTAAAGTCTCGACTACCATATGGTCAATATCAATAATGGGGGTCTCAAAATTGTCAAATGGAACGACACTAGAGTGTCTTTCAATAGAAAAGGTTGGACCATCATCATCGTCATCTATTAATTCATATGATTGGGGAGAATTAGACTCACATGGGGGGGCTGAAAAAGCACAGGAGAAAATAGACTCACATGGGGGTGAAAAAGCATAAGGAAAATTGATTGGCTTACATTTTGTAAACGTGGGTTCTTCCTTTTGCCCTTTGAGTATTTGAAGTTGAGCCCTGATTTCATTGATTTGCTCTTGGATTCTCAACCGCCGGTGCGTTTCATCCAGAGATTTGGATGCCATAAAGTCCAAGAAAATCCAAAGTTCCTTTCCTTTCTTTAGATAAAAACTTCCAGCACTTAATTGCATAGCCAGGCTATGACACTTAATGAGCATTCCATGAATCATGACATTCCTCATATAGGTCTCATCAAGGGTATACCCAAGAGAGATAATATGGTTAGAATAGCTATAAAATCGGTCGAGGTATTCATGGAAAGGCTCATTCTCGCATTGTGGTGGTTGGAAATAGATAGTCATTGAGAGAAAATAAAGTAATCCCTTTGAAAGAAAATATTCCTATTACCTGAAAAGAGTCACTATACTACAAGGAAAAGGTGAGAAAAATCGCAAGGAACAAGTGTTCCTCCAGACAAAAGAAAAAAGGAAAAGACAAGGTAAAACTCTACTAATCACAAATAAACAAAACCGTGCTCCCCGGCAACGGCGCCAAAATTTGACAGGGTTGTCGCGTACCCTAATCAAAGATAAATAACCCAGACTAGGCTAACAACAAATTAATGTAATTAGGGAAGTAAGGGGTCGATCTCGGGGAGACGGGAGATACTTGTGAATAGTTGTGGTTAGAACTCTACCTTGGACGATTGGCAAATGTTTGTCACTAATTACTAAATAATAACAATGCAATAAAGAAAAGAATCTAGGGAAGTAGGTTCACACATGTAGATTAACATATTGATGAAATTGGATTTGGATATGCAAATAATTCATTGTGAGTTCGTAAGAATGATGTGTTCATTACAATCATAGATCAGATGGTCTAGCAGGCTTTTTATGCGATTTACTAGGTCTTAATCTACCATGTCATGCTTTGTCTATTCAATTCTCGTATGTCTACCTTGGAAAAGAATTCCATACTAGTCAAATGATTTTGGCCAAAAATCGATAACTATCGTTACAATCCAAACATGCATAGACACAACGTTTTAAAGGCACAATTTCTTTTATCCAATTATCATCTTTTAATTAATCTAACATGGCTATCCTACACCCTAGAAGGGTGACTACTTATGCATGATTAATAATGAAAAAGAAACTAAGATTATAAAACTAAGAATGGTAAACATGATAAAGGAAATGTAAAAGCAAGAATAAGGATTACCGAAAAGGATGAGCAAAGATCGAAATGGAATAAGAACTTGAATAGGAAATGCAAACCCGGAAACTTGAATTCCTATTACAACTAGAACAACTACAATCGAAGAAAACTTAGAACTAGACTAAACTAAACTAAAGAAAACTAAACTAAACTAAGAAAGAAGAGAAAAAGAAACTAAACTAAACTAAAGAAAGAAGAGAAGTGTTTTTGTGTACATCTTAGTTGTGTGGAGGCTAGGCTATTTATAGGGTTGAGAGGCTGCCAAAATGCGTCTGGATTCATGCCCATTAAACAAGCCATTAAGCCTTGCATTTAAAGAGAGGGTGATGACGTGAAGATGCGTACGTCAGCAAACAAACCCGATGTAATCCGATCGGGGATGTTGTCAGTTCAGAATTTTGACTTGTCGTTTGATCTTCCCTTGGTATGTGACTTGATCTATCTTGACTCCATTGACTTTAGATTCGAATGGGGCCGTAACTAACACCTCTTGGGCCTCATTTCCTCCCCTATTCGGGCCTAATCATGTCCCCAAGGGTTAAGGGTCAGAGCATGAAGTTTGAGACGACTTTCGTCGAGGAATAGCGAAACCGTCACAACTTGTGCATATGAGCTCGGAATGACTTGAAACTTGTTCCCTTTGACTCGGAACCTCTAGATCTTCATAGCATGCCATCTTAACCTCACGTAATCGTCCTTCTTAGCTTCTCCTTGCCCATATTTCCTTCGAATGACGGGATTTGAAGTAGAAACGACTAAATTCCTACAAATGACATTAAAGCACGAGAAATACTGCAAAGGAGAGATTAGCTCACAAAATCACTTCTTAAAGTGGATAAACCATATCAAATCGAGCTAAAATGAGGGGATAAAATCATACAAATATTCACTTATCAGTTATTGTTCATGCTTGTTAATTACGATTTTATTATGTCTATCGTCATATGTTCAATCGTCTTTGCTAGCATCGTTAATAACATGAGTAGCTAATTCTCTTGTATGTTGGGATGAGGGAAACTGTAGTAGAGGCATGTTAGGATAGATTATTTTAGTTATTCTTGAATATGAGAATCAGTTTAAGCAATTTAATTGAGGTTTAGTCGAATGAGTGCACGCAGGAGACTAGGCTAGGTAGTTAACCCCGACCTGGATCGAAAGATTGGAAGGGAAGGCTTGCTTAGAATTGATAGGTGACTCCTAAGAGGGCGAAAGTTAATTAGGAAAATTCCTAGGGCGATTTGAGACCGAGAGGAGAAAACCATTGCTCTTCTCATTGATAGATTGACTGACTTAGTTGACCCGTAGATGCCGATACTGCAGTAGACCGAATCCTAGCATATTTCTCTCTTATCTGATTTATTTCATATCTATTTCTATCTTTATTTCTCTTCCTTTAATCTTATTTTGTTTAGTTCAAACCTTTTCAAAACCCCCAGATTGTTACTGGCAGATTTAGATTACAGTTAGTTAGTTTCCTCCCTGTGGAGATCGACCCTACTTCCGCTATCTTCTTAGTTAGTAGACTTAGGTTTTATTTTTGGTGTATAACGACACGCATCAAATTTTGGCGCCGTTGCCGGGGAGGCAATTTAATTTTCTGTTGTCTATTTCTGTCTCGTCTTAAGGAATTTCTAAATTCCTTAAGACTGTTCTTATCTTTCTCTCGGTAGTTGTGTATGCGCAGGTAGAGAGGGATAGATAAGACTGTTCAGGAGGAAGACTTGAGTACTCCTGATTCCGTCTTCGACTGTTGAGATTACCGTACCAGCGAAGATGAAAGAAGTTCACACATGTTCGAGTGATTGAAAAGTGGAGCTACACTCCCAGCAAAGACCGTATATGTGGAAGAAGAAGGCGGAAATTACCACAGCTGAGGGTACTTCCACAAGTCAAAGGCCTAGCGGTGGCCTCGTCATGAAACTATTTGGTTACTAGCCAGGTTTGCAACCCCGTGCAACTTGTAAAAACAATTTATCGCGTTTTCATTAGACAATTAGACTATCACGTGATAATCCGTAGTTTAGATAGACAATTTATTTTCTTGCTGGACTTTCTTTTGGTATTCTTGGGTATCGGTTGGCATCGTTTTTGCAGGAGAAAGAAGCGAAAAACAATTGCTCAAAGTCGAAGGCTGTGCTATCAAGAGAGTACTCGATCGAGTAGAAATTCTACTCGATCGAGCAATCAGGCCAGAATAGTACTCGATCGAGTACAATTTCTACTCGATCGACCCCCAGTTTGATGCTGGTTTGGGGAAGCTTTGTTTTGTGAGTTTTTCTGTTCCCTTTTGTTTTTCCATTCTTCACATATATTTCATTCATTAGGAACATGTATTAGGTTGTTTTTTTTCCCTTTCCCGTATATGCTGTTGTGCTTTAGCCAATGAGGACATTGTCTGTTTTGGTTTGGGGAGGTGTTTTACATCCTTTTGCGTCTGCATTTGCATTTGTATTGCATTCACGTTTACAATTCATGTTAATTAGAAAAAATTGAAAAAATCAAAAATATCACGTTTATTTTTGCATATAGTTGAGTCGGATTGGAGTCTTGTTCATGATGAAATTGCACTACAAGTCTATTTTAAGCTATTCCTTGCACCTTTCTTGACTTATTTAGTAAAATCGAAATAGTGAACTATTGAATTTTGTCTTGGAATTTAAATTTGACTATTAGACTTGACTCAACATTTTGGCAAACTACTTTTATATTCTGAGTTTTAGAGCCTATAACTGGTGACATCTATGACCAGTTCATCTAGGAATGAGAGTAGTTACTCCCCACACCTCGTGTCATTTGCTTGTATATGAATTCTGATTTCTTATTGCCTGCACGCATTGGGTTTGTGGTCGGTATTACGTGTTTTGAGAATATTTGCATCTCCCTTTTCCTCATTTCACCCCATTAACTCCACATAAAGCCATATCTGCCTGTTGCCCTTAACTACATTCTAAACTAAGCCTACCTTTGCCGAGTTAGTTTAGTAGTCGAGGTATATTTTACAGTTGTGTCAGTTTTGGCTCGTTTTCATTGATTGGAGTGGGTATTTGCGAGAAAAAGAAGAGAAGTGTTGATTGTACCTCGATCGAGTAGATTTCAGCTCGATCGAGCATATTTTGTTAGTTGTTGCCTCAATCGAGTGACTCATTCTACTCGATCGAGTGGTTTTCCTCAGACAGCCAAGAAAGAAAAAGAAAAGAAAAGAAAAGAAAATGGAAAAAATGAAAAAATAATGAGAAAAAATAATTGGCTGAAGTTTCTGTTATCTACACCTCCTATGCGTATCATTATTTTGTTGAGGTGTTATTTGGGATTTGTGTTGTTTATGCCTAGATTTGGTAAGGCATTGAGCTTAATTTTTGATTGTTGGAAGATGGAACGAGTTTTATTACGGTCTTGTTAGGAACTAGCTTGGCTATTTACCCTCACATTTCCATTAATTGTTTTGCCCCTTCTTACCAATTAGCCTCACATATCCATATTTTTGCAAATGTTCGGCACATGATTGTCCTTGAACGGTGGTTATGCGTGTGTATGGTGCTTGAATCATCTTTCATAATAGTTAGCAATGCATGTTGTGTCGGTCGTAGTCTAGGTGAGTGACTATATTTTCTTCTCTCTTTCTTATACATATTTACTTACCATTTGCTTGATGAGAGAAGAGTGACCCGTGAGAGTCCGAATTTGGTTGAGTCTTGCAAAGGTCGAAAGTCTAATTTATTCCCAAGATTGTACAAATTCGTTCGCTTTCGTATTAAGCTTTGTAGCGATTGAATGAGTGCACTAAACTGTTTAACATTGACTTGTAACTTGCTTTGAGACTTACACCATTCCCCTAGGTTTATTTTGTTCCATATAGCTGCATTTAGTTTGCTTGAGGACAAGCAAAGGTTTAGTGTGGGGAAGTTTGATGCGTGTATTTTATATAGACTTTCTAGTCCATTTATGCACGCATTTATATGTCATTTAGGTGATATTATATCGCCATATGCCCCTATTTGGCTACTTTATACTTTCATTACCATTTTGTAGGTACAAGCTGTGTAGTAGCGGAAACCAAGCCGAAACAGTCCACTTTGCATGCATTTAGGAGAATGGAAGGAACGGGACAGAAGCTCTTGCATAGGAAAGCGTAAAACCGCTCGCAATCAAGTCCAAAGCCATGTCCAACACTGCACGATAGGCCAAAAGACCTCGATCGATTATAACTTTGGTCGATCGAGGAGAGTTGAAGAGAAGAGTTGCTCGATCGAGCTGTCCTGTGCTTGATCGAGTGGTAGCTGCTGAAAAGTTGCTCGATCAAGTAGAATTGTTACTCGATCGAGTGGTTTCCTCCAATAAAGTCCTCGATCGAGTGGTTATTTCCCTCGATCGAGTAGAATCTATCATGGGCCTTATGTCCATAGCTTAATTAGGGTTTAAGAGTCGTGTTTTGCATTATATAAACTCTTATTCGTCATCATTAGGATGATGGGGAGTCATTAGGACTCAGAACCATTAGGGTTCGGAATCATTAGCATTAATCTTTCATTAGTTTCTGAACTTTTAATCTTTGGTTTACATTCGGGTTCATCGACGTGGATTGTTCTTTACGCCGGATTTGCTAAGATTGTAAACTTCTTCTTTTCTCTCTTCCTTAACCTTAGTCTTAATTATTGTTTACTCTCTTTAATTGCTGCGTTGTTATTGTTCATGCTTATTAATTACGATTTTATTATGTCTATCGTCATATGTTCAATCGTCTTTGCTAGCATCGTTAATAACATGAGTAGCTAATTCTCTTGTATGTTGCGATGAGGGAAACTGTAGTAGAGGCATGTTAGGATAGATTATTTTAGTTATTCTTGAATATGAGAATCAGTTTAAGCAATTTAATTGAGGTTTAGTCGAATGAGTGCACGCAGGAGACTAGGCTAGGTAGTTAACCCCGACCTGGATCGAAAGATTGGAAGGGAAGGCTTGCTTAGAATTGATAGGTGACTCCTAAGAGGGCGAAAGTTAATTAGGAAAATCCCTAGGGCGGTTTGAGACCGAGAGGAGAAAACCATTGCTCTTCTCATTGATAGATGCCGATACTGCAGTAGACCGAATCCTAGCATATTTCTCTCTTATCTGATTTATTTCATATCTATTTCTATCTTTATTTCTCTTCCTTTAATCTTATTTAGTTTAGTTCAAACCTTTTCAAAACCCCCAGATTGTTACTGGCAGATTTAGATTACAGTTAGTTAGTTTCCTCCTTGTGGAGATCGACCCTACTTCCGCTATCTTCTTAGTTAGTAGACTTAGGTTTTATTTTTGGTGTATAACGACACGCATCAATGACCCAAAAGATGCCCATCGGCCTCCTATCACGGCACGACCTAGGACAAAAACCAAGGTCAATCGGAAACTACACCAACTCAGGTAAATGGTCGCCATTCTAAATAATCGACTCATAGGAATAATATAGAAATCCCTGCCATGACCAGGCTTCAATAATTTTGATAAGGGATCCTATAAAGGTCACTGTCCGACAGAGAGTCATACAGTCTGCCTATGTAAACGACCAGTCATCTCCATGACCCCATGGCGCTGAACTGGCCATCAATCGACTTACAATCTAGTCACTACGAGACGTCACCTCATATGAATGACTAGGGACAATAGTACTAAGTTTATCTTGTTCACTTGAATTGTGTTCAACTTTTCATAAAACCAATTCAGATAAAACAAAGTATAGAAATTTAGTCAAACTATATAAAGATTTCATATAAAACTCGAACAATGAATGCAATTATCATATATGTAACCATTGATACAATATTAAACTATTACATATCATATAATCTAGAGGAATTCAGGTACTCGTCTTAATCCCATTGCGACGACATGTCCATCATGCTTAGCCTTTGAAAGAGGCTTGGTTAGAGGATCAGCGATGTTATCGTCTGTCCCAACCTTACATACATCAATTTCCTTCCTCTCAACATAATCTCTAATTAAATGGTATTTCCGAAGTACATGTCTAGACTTGTTACTAGACTTGGGTTCCTTTGCTTGAAAGATAGCCCCACTGTTATCACAATACATCGTGATTGGATCTGCGGCGGTGGGGACTACTCCTAGACCTTTCATGAACTGCCGAATCCACACATCTTCCTTAGCAGCCTCTGATGCTGCAAGGTACTTAGCTTCTGTTGTAGAATCCGCAGTAATGCTTTGCTTGAAGCTTTTCCATCAAACAGCTCCTCCATTCAACATAAAGACATAGACGGATTGGGATTTTAAATCATCCCTATCATTTTGGAAACTAGCGTCCGTGTAACCCTTTACACGCAACTAAGTTTCTCCTCCAAACACCAAGAAGGAATCTTTAGTTCTTCGTAAGTACTTAAGTACGTTTTTGACGGCTATCCAGTTACTCTCACTTAGATTGGCTTGATAACGACTCGTCCTTCTCAAAGCATATGCAACGTCGGGGCGAGTGCACATCATATCATACATGATTGATCCAACTGCGGAAGCATAAGGAATCAATTTCATGTGTTCAATCTCTTCGGTGACGGTAGGACTCTGCGATTTACTCAGAGTGATGCCATGACCTATGGGAAGAAACCTTCTCTTAGAGTCTTTCATTTTGAACCGATCAAGAATCTTATCTATATAAGCTTCTTGACTTAATGCTAGTATCCTTTTTTATCTATCTCTATAGATTCGGATACCCAAAATGCGTTGTGCCTCTCCCAAATCCTTCATCAGGAAATGTTTCCCTAGCCACTGCCTTGTAGAAGTAAGCATTGGTATATCAATTCCAATGAGAAGTATGTCATCCAGATACAAAATAAGGAAAGTAACTTTGCTCCCACTAAACTTCATGTATAAACATGGCTCCTCGACACTTCGAGTGAAACCATTTTGTTTGATAACATGATCGAAGCGATGATTCCAACTCCCGATGCTTGCTTAAGACCATAAATGGATCTCTTAAGTTTGCACACCTTCTTAGGGTTGGATTTATCCACAAAACCTTCAGGTTGTGTCATGTACACTTCCTCTTCTAGAATCCCATTCAAGAAGGCGGATTTGACATCCATTTGCCAAACTTCATAGTTATGAAAAGCAGCAACCGCTAAGAGAATCCTAATGGATCGAAGCATAGCGACTGGGGCGAAGGTTTCATCATAGTGTAAACCATGAACTTGAGTGAAGCCGTTCGCCACCAATCTGGCTTTGTAGACATTATTATGTCCATCTATGCCGATTTTGATCTTGTAGATCCACTTGCAGTGCAGAGATCGTACCTTCTCAGGTAAGTCTACCAAGTCCCATACTTAATTTTCGCACATAGAATCCATTTCGGATCGCATGGCCTCGAGCCAATGCGTGGAGTCGGGACTAGAAACGGCCGACTTGTAGGTGGTGGGTTCATCACTTTCAAAAAGTAACAAATCTCCATCTTCCTCAATACATCCGAGGTAACGGTCAGGTTGATGAAAAATTCTACTTGACCTTCTAGGGACAACAACCGTTTCAGACGAGGAGGGAACGTTTTCCTCTACTTTATTCTCGGTTTGTGGCTCTTGAACTTCATCAAGTTCAAACTTTCTCACACTCTGTCTATTAGAAATAATATCGTTTTCTAGAAAGACAGCATCACGAGACACAAACACTTTGTCCTCGTGATGGTTGTAAAAGTAATAACCACGTGTTTCCTTAGGATACACTACAAAAAGACATTTGTTGGATCTGGGTGCGAGTTTGTCGTTAGACTTGTCATGAATATACGCCTCGCAACCCCAAATTCTCATAAATGACAAATAAGGAGCCTTTCCTTTCCATATCTCATATGGAGTCTTATCTGCCGCTTTAGTTGGGCTACGATTTAGTGAAAAAATTGCGGTTAAGATAGCAAATCCCCAAAAAGAATCAGGAAGCTCTGTGAGACTCATCATTGACCGAACCATATCTAATAAAGTTTTGTTTCTCCTTTTGGACACACCATTTAGTTGAGGTGTGCCAGGAGGAGTCCATTGTGATACTATGCCACAATCTTTTAGATGTGAATCAAATTCATTATTTAGATATTCACCACCACGATCGGATTCTTAGGGTTTTAATCTTCTTATTCAATTGGTTTTCTACTTCATGTTGAAATTCTTTGAACTTTTCAAAAGCTTCACTCTTATGCCTCATTAAGTAGACATATCCATATCTACTCAAATCGTCGTTAAAGGTAATGAAATTGTTATAACCACCTCTAGCTTGGAGAGTCATTGGGCCACATACATCCGTATGTACAAGGCCTAATACCTCACATGCTCGTGTTCCTTTTCCTGTAAAAGGAGCATGATTCATTTTGCCTAAAAGGCAAGATTCGCATACACCATAAGATTCGTAATCAAATTGTTGGAGCTAGTGTCCTCCACAGTTAGTGTGATAACGTGTATAAATCTCTTATAGGTTCACAGGGTATACTTAGTATTCATATCAGTTGATTAACGTTTATCGATAACGGTTGGCTTGCTAGAAGTTTGACGTTATTGTCATTTTAATGGCGGTGATCAACTGGTCCCTAAAAGTCACACCTAAAGGATGTGTTTGAGAGATATGATTATATGAAAAATATGATCATATTGATGTCTTATATGACTAAAAGGTTAGTCGATGTATATGACTAAAAGGTTAGTCAATGTAATGATGATACGATTAA
>JAIUZE010007269.1:0-12260 GCA_022085475.1 Heliosperma pusillum | reverse complement strand
TATAGGATGACTGCATCGTAACTCGATCAGGGCCCTTATTAATATACTTGAAGAGGTACTTAATTGCTCGTGATTGGTTACACCATTCCACATTAATATGAGCACGATATTTTAACAACAATTGTGGGTTATATGGAATGACAGAACCATTGCTCATTGGGACATCGTTCTTAAAAACGACAACCCCATTTTTCCTCCTCCTATATATAGGATACCCATCTTTATCAACCGTCGTTCTCTCCGTACACTCCTTGGGGTAATATTTTGAGCACTTTTCCCCAATCATACACGGTGAGTTTCGGTTTGCAGTTCCACATGGACCATGTAACATATGTGCACAAACAACGGAATGTAAAACAGGATCTTCAACGGGATCAGGAATCTCGGCAGAAATTATTTTGTCAACGTCTGCAGCTGCCGGGAACTTGTCATCTCGGTGCAAGAACAATAATATATGGGCATGTGGAAGACCACGCTTTTGAAATTCAACAGTATATACCGCTGCAAAATAATCATGTGGAATAATAAAGTAATGTAATAAAAATAAATGGTAACTTAAACTCGTTAAAAAAACATTAACATTTACCTGCCATAATTCTTCCAAAAATGTGTCGATCTTTTAAATCGGTCATCAACTCATCAAGCTTAATCTTAAATATACGACACACAATATCCGGACGATCTTCTGCTCTCATGCCTCTTTTAGTAACAAATCGACTAATCTCCGGCCACTTGGGATTGCAGGTGAAAGTAATGAATAAATCAGGATACCCATACCACTTACAAATAGTCATTGCATCTAAATAGTTCTCTTTCATGAAAGCTTCGCCAGCTTGAAACAAAGAAGGCACAATAAAACGACTACCTGCAGAAGATGGCTCGACATCCCCTCTTTCAACAGCATTTGAAAGGTTATTGTAATTATCCACCCGAAGTCTATCTTGGTGAAACCGAAGGAAATTGAGCCTATGAGATTCAACCATCATATATACATCTACTAAAAATTGGTGGAATCCTTTACCGGATGATACTATGGTTGGATACTCAATCGATGGACACCTTTCTTGTATACGAAACGCAATCCATTCTCTACAGGTTAACTCGTCACGTGGTTTATCACTACTGCTAGCACCAAGAGAATATTCACTATGGGGGATATCGAGTCGAAAGCCATCTTCCCCAAAGGGAAATAAAAGAGGATATTGGAGGGGAATGTAGAGGGGGTGTAACTCAGATATACGTTGCAACCGACCACATTCCTTCTGCACAATAATATCTCGTTTCTCCATATTTGGACCAATATCCCCCTCAATCAATCCCGCAACCTCAGAAGCAGTTGGGCGGTTATATGTTCGTTCGTCAGTGTCTCTTCTAGAAATAAGTCTAATACGGACATCACTATCCATATTTGCACACAATCTATCCCTAGCCATCCTAAACGACTGTGCAAGAACATTATTTGCATCGATCATATTTTGCAAAAGTCGTGTAAGTTCATCGTTAAGCCTTTCTGGGTTATTGGGGCTGCATTAAATTTAAATAATTAAATTGCATTTATATGGGAATATTTGCTTAAATAAAACTAAATAAACTAAAAAGTAGATTTATGCAAAGTTATTTATTATTACTACAAAACTTTATTTAAAAAAAAGTTAACTTACCTGATGGCGTTTTTACGATTACGTATTTCATCCTCTGTGTCATATATATACAATTGACAAAACTTTGGGGTTGCTTGTGCCGACGGCAATAAACTTGCAATTCGATGAACATTTTGTCCTCCCATTCGAAACGTGTAAGGACCTCTTCCTTGATTGATAGAATGGTCAATCTTCCCACCCATAGAAGTAAAGGAAAACATCGAATTGTAAGATCTGATATTTTCCATGAAATGCTTGCTTAGACGATGTTTTCGACTTAAGAGAGACTTCAGGATTTCAGGCGGTTGATCTAAATATGGCAACACAACTTTGCCATCTGAACAACATAGTGAAAAATGAGGTCGTCTTGTACCACGACCTTTTCCTATTCTCTCCTCAAACCACATTTGAGCATGACATTTCTCACATTCATAATCTGGATCTCCAATATCCCAATATCCCTCCCATTCTGGACAAAAAAATATAATCTATTTTTATTTTTTAAAAATCAAAATAAGTAATTAAGCTGAAAATCGTTGTTTATTTACGGAAAGAACAAAATAACTTATTGTAAGTATACTAACCATTATCAATCGGCGCAACGAAAGCATTTTCGCGAGTACGGGAGCTTTCTCCACGTGAACTGGATGAGAGTATTGCACGACCACTAAGTCTTTGGTCGTTTGTATGTAGAGAAGGAGTAACTTCTTTGTAAGACTCCTCAAATTGTGCACACAAATCTCTTACCAATCGCTCAACCACGTCAGATGGATTACACGTACCTCCTACATCATGTTAAGTTAAACGATTATCAATAATATATGTAACCTAATGTTACACACACACACACTCACATATATATAATATATATATGTGAGTGTGTGTGTAATGGGGGAGAAAAGTGGGTTCGTACCAATAGTCAATTGAGGAGCAACATTAGAAGCCCCATTGGAACGTTTTTTAGTAGATGACAATTTTCGTTTCTCTCTCGCCGCTTTTCCCCGCGATTGGTTAGGAGTACAATAAGGAGAATATGGAGGCGATGACGTGAGGTCGTTAGTTACATTAATTGATGATAATGTCATGGAGTTTTGTGCATGGGCGCTTCTGCTATTTACATGACTTGAAACTCGGGAACCTGAAAAATAGAAACAATTTAGAGTAACATGTTGGAAAATAATTTAAGCACAAGTGTGAGGTGTTGACATATTTTTATGTAACTTTATAATACACAATACATTAATTGGTAGAAGCATGAGAAAGCAAAATACCGTGTGTAATGTCTGAGAGTGGAGAACGGGAATTCAACATTGGATGTTCATGTCTTTCACCATTCATTTGTCTTCTTTGTTGCCTTGATTCAACTACACATAAAAATATGGTAAGATTTGATTGAATGTAAATCTTTCAAATTAATAATTAAAAAATTATCTACCTCATACTTGAAATTATGAATCAATTGAGATAAGACTTGATTTACGTCGTTATTCCTAGAAAAGATATAAAAATAATCTCATATTCGTCCTTACCAAAATTCATATTTATATATACATGTTATTGTTATTTTTTTTTTTTGCTAATTTACGATAGATATTGTGTGAGACGCTCACATAATGTTCAAAAAAATACTTATTTATTAATATTAAATATATAATAGTTTAGAAAAAATGATCGTCTCATAGTATAACTCCGTCTTAATCTAAAACGATTCTATAAAAAATGTGCCCCTATAAATAAAAATGGGCCAACTATCCATCAATCATATCCAAATTCTCTGATTTACAACTTCATATTTACCTAGCCTAAAGCCCAATGAAACAATATCCAAACGACAAAACATCAGCCCTAAACCCTAATCCGGCCCACATGACTAATACAGCCTAATGACTAATCCGACCCAAAGATGCCCTCAGTTCATATTTTCGCCTATAAAACCAGCCCTAACCCTAATTTCATTCATTTTCATTCCTCCCCTCCCTCTCTCTACAACACCCTCTCTCTCTCTAAAGAGCCGCCGACACTAACCCTAAATAAGCAGCCTAATATCCTAACCCTAAATCCGCCGCCTCATATCCTAACCCTAAATCCGCCTCCTCTTCTACAACCTAAATCCGCCTTCTCCTATTCTATAACATTGTATATCATCAAAAACATACATATCCATATATCATACTTTCATTAATTTGAGAAGAAATTAGTACTTGGTCGTCGAGGAAATGAAGATCCGGTCGCCATTTTTATATAAAGTTGTGAATGAAGATGTGAAATGCTATGTAGGTAAGAAAATCTCATTTTTTTTCAAGTTTAATTTCATGCATGTAGTTTAAATTTGTCCCATTAATTTAGGGACACACTTCCTGCAAATTTCGGACATAAATTTTTTATTTCCGACATTAATTTGAGAAGAAAATAAATTGTTGTTTCGGACATAAATTTCCGACATTAATAACGTATTTTATTATTGAGATTTATATATTGAGTATTTGTTGTTCTCGACCTTGTTTACTGATTCTTTATTTGCCATATTAGTTTATATATTTCGTATGGTTCATCCTAAATAATATGATTTATTCAAGTTTTTTATCATTTGATTCGGATTTTATTTCATCAAATAAAAAATATTATAGAAAATGAGATTTTAAAACAATGATATCAATGATTGATTTTCTGTTATGATTAATGAGAATTTAAAATAATATAGAAATTTGAATTAAAGTTGTAAACTATTGTTTTCATCATTAAATTAATTAATTAGTTGTACTAAAAAAATTATCGTAATAACAAAAAAAACCCAGATCTAGAAATTTGCATGTATTGAAACGTAAAAACCCTATCCGACCCATAAAGACATGACCCGACCCATATGGGCCTGACATGACCCGACCCATATGGGTCTGACATGACCCGACCCATATGGGCCTGACATGACCCGACCCATATGGGCCTGACATGACCCGACCCATATGGGCCTGACATGACCCGACCCGATTTTACTATACTCTTCTAACCAGAATTAATCACTCAAAAAGCATATCTTATTTGGTATTGTGTTTTAATCAATTGTGTAACAATTTATCGTCCAAATTATATCATATCATTTCAGCAAAGGTGATAATTCTTTGAACTTATTTCAATCCCATCCTTGTGCAGGCAATGAAAGCAGTTTGAATGTCCAAGTTAAGTAATTTGTTAGATTTGTTATCTTATTTTCACATTTTTGTTTGTCAAGATTTCCTTGGAAAGCGTTTTAATCAATATTATCATATTTACAGTATATGGTTGGTAGAGAAGCATGTATTACAATTTGACAGCAATTGGATGCAAACATAAGTTAAGTAAAGCACATACCGTTTTCTTGTTGGCGACCATTCTGTTTTCTCTTGTTTTCCCTTGTTTTTGAAGTTGAAGATGATTCTTTATCCATTGCAAAGAGAAATCCTTAAATTAACCATAAAATAATGCAACTTAGATTTAAATAGATCTACAATTTGAATGTTTATTTATGATTTTAGAATTTGTATGTTTTAGATTGAGTAAGCTGTAGAGTTTTTTAAATTGTGTATTGTGCTTGCTGCAGTGTTAGGAAGTATGAGCAACCACCAAATTTAACTGCTTTCTTGCTCCACTACTTTTAATTGGTTATAATCAAATCAACGTAAACTGCTTACAACGTTTTCTCTTATTGCCCCTTAAATTGGTTATCTACTTTTGGGCTAATATAAATTACTAACAGCATAACCTTGCTGTTGGGCTAATATAAATCGGTCATACTCAAGATTTATGTTGGTCAATCATATCATTTATCTACATGCAAATCGTATTTTATTTTGGCGATCAAAATGAAGCTACTGCTTACTTCCATTCTTCTTTAGTGTATCATTGATTTCATATTAACTCTTGAATTAAAATGGCTATTTTATTCGAGTTTCGTTTTTTTACATTACATAAAATTTGTGGACTTCATCCCTTTTTGAGGATTCATGGTTTCTTTATGATTAATTTCGTTAGTTAATATCAAAATTTAGTAATTTTGCTGGACTTAGAATTGATTTTTTTATGTATCTCATAGTATCCAAATCACAGCATCATTTTTTTAACTTAGTCATGGATTAATTAAAAAAAATTGTTTTTTTTGGTAGTGAAGTGTTTGTTTTCTTGATATTGCTTTTGCATAAGTAGTTTTCTTCAGATTGCTTTTCCTTGAAATTGGACATAAGTGGCAACCAATGTGATAGTATTATTAATGTATCTTAGGTCCTTCATTTACATTATGTTCCAATTGATGCATCTAAACTATTTGACTAAATACTAATACAACTGTTTATCTATGATATAACTCTTCTGCCTCTATTGTTGAATTGCTTCCGCTTCACTTGTAGTCCTTTAGTTTGATTTAGTTGCGCTAATGACCTGCATTTCAGTTCCATAAAAAAGGTTGATACATTCAAGGTAGATTCACATAGTAAATATCAGTTCAATTGCAAACAAACATCTAAAAACTTAAAATAATCTAAAACCCAAATATCCAAACAAAAATGAAAAAAAGAACATTGTCTTATAAAGGAAGTACTAATAAATTGTTCGTAATTTTCTTCTTAAAAGTTCATCTTTTGCTTCCCAATCCTGACCAATTCCTTTTTTGTTGCAGAAGACTTGTCTGAAATTTCAGCTATTTCAGGTTTGTGTGGAGTGTCCTCTTCTGAATTTGGTGAAGTACCATCCTCCATAAACTCTCTCATTTTGTCCTGCATTTACAATCTTGAAAATGAAAAATAATTGAAATAGTAATAGCCTCATTGCATAAGAAAATAATGAAACGCTAATCACTACCATAATTGAGTCTGTTTTGCTGGTTGTTCCACTTGATATTGATAGTTGCCCTGATTTTTCCTGTTGATATAACAAAGTTGTTAAGCTGAGTAGTATTAATTTGATGCTGGAAAAAGATGAGCTAAGAATAGGTATGTTAGCCTTATTGTACATTTGTGGAATCATCATGCATTTCTTCCCACTTTGTTATTGTTCTTGCATCACTGGAGAGATTTATTACACCATAGGTTCTTGATTTCTGCTCAATGTTGTACATTCTTGTGACTCTAATCTTGACAATGAACTCTTTCTCGAGAAATGTACGGAAATATGGTGGTGGTGTGCAATTATACATCTGAAAACATGTATAAAGTAAGAGTGAATAGAAGTAAAAGGAAAAGGTAAGTTCAAAATTTGGAAACATTTTCAATTAAATAATTACCTCATCGTCATCAAGTATATCTTGGGCTGATTTTCCAAGTAACTCATGCATGAGGTCATCCCATATGATAAATTCTGATAAGTTGACTCCTTTGTATGTAACGTAAAATTTCACTTGGAATCTGTTTAAATACACAATTTTTTAATTTTCTAATTAATATGAGAGAAATCGTGTAATAGTTATGTGATTGATGTACCTTGGGATTGCGGACTTCATACCAATGCCTTTGAATTCGCATGACTGTCCATTTGCTTTCTCTTTGTCACAATACCATAATCCGTCATCATTTTGTTTGACCTTTGATCTACAACCTTTGCATGAGTTGTAAAACCAAGAGTAAGATGTATCAAGTTCCTCAAAGTAGGCCTTAACAACATAAGATCCTGGTTTTGTTATCTTTTCAATTTCCTCCAATGACTTGATGTTTGCACTTGCCAAAATTTGTGGATGAAATGAGTTGTCATCATTGTCTTCATTTCCAGTACTACTTGCAAAACACCACCAATAAAATATCCTTGTTGTAATTGTAACATTTATTTATTTAAATAGGGAAAAATGTTCTATTACTTGTTATTGAATTCATGGACTCGGCTGATATCCAGATTGACCAACACTTTTGTAGCTCCCCAAGTCGTTGTTAAGCTTATCTCACCTACAAAATTTTTTAAGTGATTTTTTTGTTAGTTGCTTATCTTTTGCATTGATTTATATATAATTTTTTTCATTTCCTGTAACATATATCACCTTCATAAACTGACACCTTCACATGCATAAGTAGCAATATAGGTTTCCTTTGATTTTGGAATTCTTCTTCAATTGCTGTTATTTGATCAACATAATCTCCAAAAATAGTGCAACATATTGTTTGGTGCCTTCATAGAAAACAGCATTTTATTTCTTTAAACTTACATAAAAATACTTTGCATAAAAGTCAATTAATTGGTAACAGTTTCTATATAACTTACTCGGTGTTTTCTAGCACAATTGTCCTCCTTTTCTTATCATCCCTTGTTTTGATAGGATATACATGTGCAAGTTTTCCCACAACATCTGAACATAACATATGACTGATTATCCTGTTATTTAATGTTGAAATTTAGCATAATTAAATTGTTAAAAACTCACCAATATACAGACGGGCAGGAACTGTTCCCTTAAATATCTCATCAAAAGTCGCAAAGAAATAGATGACCCTCGGTATTGATGATGTAGTAATCGGTACAATTGTTGTACTATATTCCAACCAAATTTTGAACTTGTGGAATGTTGCCATATCGTACCCACACCTATTTGATGACGTGCTGAATTTTTTGATGATGTATGCCTCGCCTTCATGTAACTTTTCCAAGAAAACTTTTATCAAGCTTTTTTTGATTGTTGCTTGAATAGTATCCTCCTTATGACAAAAAAGGTAGTATAAATTATTATGAATTTATATACATATTTGGCAGAATTTAAGTAAATAACAAAGAATTTGTTTACTTACATTTTCATCAATGAGTATTAGTTCCGCCCCTAGCAATTCCTTTGGCTCATCATCTGTCTTCTTGCACCACATTCTCATAATTCTTACTGTTATTTGTTCGGTTCTGCGAGTGTTGTTATCGATTGAAGAAATTGGTATGCTATGATTTGGTGCCATTGGGAATCGTTTTTTTGCTGGGAAATTGATTAATTGTGTGGTATAAGCCTGTGCATCAACTGGGCTTTATAAGGAATCAGAAATAACTGCTGAACATAATGGGACCTTACTGGTATTACCCATGTACTTCTGCAGTTGTGGTTATAATGGTATTACCCATGTACTTATGCAGTTGTTTAACTGTTGATCTGGGAACTGTTCAACCAATGGACCTTACTGGTTCAGAATTGGACGTCTAATTTTCGGCCCAAATGTAAGTCTGATTTTGTATGATTATTATATGGAACTGGGCTAATGAAGAATTGATAACGCCAATGAAGAATTGCTTGTTGAAGAGGATAATAGATGGTAGCCATTGATTATGCCACCTTCCGTAAGCGAACGGAGGCAAATTAATGTCGTTGCCCTATTTACTTCTCCAAGCCAGTCTCAATGATGATTTGCTACTTCATAAATCTGAGAGACTTTATTTAATAAATATATGCAACGTAAATACTTATTAAATTAAGCCTTTGATAGATTATGCCACGTTTTGTAATTGAACGGAAGCAAATTATTTACGTTGCCCTATTTACTTTTCCATGCCACGTCTCAATGATATTTGTACTTCATAAATTTGAGACTTTATTTAGTAATTTTTATGCTTTTTTTTAATATATGGTTTAGATTTTGCCAACTTCCGTTGTTGAACGGAAGCAAATTATTTATGTCGCTCGATTTACTATTCCAAGTCACGTCTCAATGATGTTTGCACTTCATAAAATTGCATGCCTTTTTTTAATATATGCTTTAGATAATGCCACCTTCCGTAAGGAATCGGAAGCAAATCATTTATGTTGCCCTATTTACTTTACCGTCTCAATGATATTTCCACTTCCCAAAATCTGAGTCCAAAATCTGAGTCCTTATTTAATAATTATTATGCGTTATTTTAATTTATGTCTTAGATTATGCCACCTTCCGTAATTGAGCGGAAGCAAATTATTTATATTGCCTTAATTACTTTTCGAAGTCACGTATCAATGATATTTGCAGTTCATAAAATTGAGAGACTTTACTTAATAATTATGATGCCTTTTTTCATTCGCGTTATTACGTGTCAATCGTGTTATTATGTGTCAACCTCGTTTTTGTGATGGTTTATTTAATTTTTTCTCTTTACATCTCTTTTTTCGTTTTTGTTATATTTATTTTCCTTTAAGTTACTGTAATTTTGTAAATGTAATGGTAAACATTTGTAAAAATTGTACTCCCTTTTGTATTTATTATAGATTATAGATATTGTGAAACTGTACTTTTGTAAGTGTATTATCCACTTAACGATATCGCGAAACTGTACTTCTGTAAGTGTATTATCCACATAACTTCATTAAGTGGGTTATCGAAATCAATAATCATCAATTCTATAGCACATCGATATCGATATTAGATTTAAAATATAACCGAGAAAATAACATTGAAATCAAATAAATATAACCGAGAAAATAAAATTTGTGTAAAAGAAATATGGATATATGATTAGTAAAAGTAGGTATTAATCCATTTAAAATTCTGCAATTTGCAAATAATTCATGTATTTAATGGTGGGGTATACGTGGGGTCCACTGTATTAATTCCTTGGATTGCTGACGTGGACGCATGAGAATGCAGGAAATGTTTTGCTTTTAATAACAGTAGGATTTGTTTGATTATTGTGTTAGGAGACGGCATGGTACACTTTAAGATTGACAAATCTCAAAAGAACGGCAAGAAGTATCTCGTGACTTTCGACAATGCCAGTGACGGAGCAGATGCCGAAGTCAAGCACGCCATTCTCCCTCCTATAACGGGTTCTTTCGCCGAGTGTTGGTTATCGATGACATTCCCATCGAACTTAGACTGCTGGTGGCAAGAAACTGAAAACTCGGCACTCGTGTTGCGTTCGTCTCACCACCGAGATAGCTACGTCGTACCAAAATTTTCAAAGCTTTTACACTATCAACTCTCGAAAGGTGAAGCTCAACCAGTTGACAACTTTCACTTTGGATCTGAATTTCATTATATTCCGCGTTACTGGGAATGGCTAGAAGATATTCTCTGTGTGTGCCGCGGCGATCTGATATCCGTCTATATTTATGAGGCGGCTTATGCTTCATTATTTCTTAGTTGAATCCTTCTGCAATTTTTGGTGCCCAGAAAAAAACACATTGTTAACGGCAGCGGGTGAAGTTTCCATTAGTCTTTGGGATATACGCTTCATCGCTGGGTCACCAGTAACCGGTGTGTTTTACGACAAAGTAGTGCCTTCTAACGAAGAACTCCATGGTCTTGATGAGAGTGGTCATCCGTATTTGCCCCCAAGATGTAAGCATTTATTTTCGGCATTTCACCGAATTTCTCTCTCAGCAAAGAAGAACGACAAAGTATCATTCAAGGATTGGTGCCACTTTGGTTTAAAGGCACGTCCAAGTATTTTCTTTCGTCTAATGCGTCAGAGAGAGCACACTTTCCGACTCCGCGATCAGATTCTTCTTCACACGGGGAGCCTACGCAGTGGGACGAGAACACTCACGACTTCTTTCTTACTTTAGGAGTTCCCACGACAGACATATCTTGCAGCTTTTATCTCCTGCTGGCTTTGTGCATTCGTTCTCCCAGTTCGTGACCTAGGCAACATACGTGCAAGCGTCTTTAAGGTTTCTTCTCTGTTAGCGAGCAACAAGATGGTTTCTTTGGCTATACCAGTATTGGCAAGCATTTATCGAGGTTTAAACGATATATCTACTTCCGCAACGCCTGACTAAGATCACGGTCATTTTGCCGCCCATTATGTTTATGCTTGGCTCGCCAAATATTATCGTTCGCACAAATCCGCTAACCACTCGCTTGTGCCAGGTACTATGATCGAATTGCAGGGCAAGGATGCTGCCAAAAATTTTTGCTTCACCGAGGCAAAAAGACAAATTTGGTCTGGCAACCAAGTTTCATGGCTCTCTACATTCCGTGGGGATAAGGAAGATAAGAGCTATAAAGATGATAACCGTAACATGCGTCGGACCACTGATTTTCTCATTGCATCGCGGTCCTGCTTCTTAACTTTGAGGTATAATGACAACTATATCGTTGAGCCGTATAGTCCTCATCGCTTCGCGCGCCAACTGGGTTTTCAGCAAGACGTTCTAGGTGTGCTTATTCATGACATTCGCTGCGGCAGCCTTGAGCGTGTATTCCAACTGTTCTAGACTTCTATTTGCTTAGGGACGAATTCAAAATTTATCATCCCGCGAGAGTCCCAAAAAATTGGTACTTTGGACACTCCAGCTTATGCCTCCTGGTTGAAAGGAATTTCTAAGTTGACGATTCCGAATGAGACGAGAAGATCTTCAAAGTCTCGTGACAACCATGCTTCCGAACGAACGGCAGAGGTTGCGCAAGAAGGGCTAGAAACCGTGATTTCCCAGGGAGAGCTAGAACTCGTGATAGTTCAATGCCTACCTAGTGAAAATTGTTACAAATTCGTTATTTTTTTACATTACTCATTCCACAAAGAATTTGGAGAAAACTTCGAAGCGTTCTTTGAAGCTAAAACTTGGTCAAAGCTGTTGGAGCTAGTGTCCTCCAGTTAGTGCAATAACATAAATAAATCTCTGTAGGTTCACAGGGTATACTTTGTATAATAATCAGTTGATTAACGTTTATCAATAACGGTTGGCTTGCTAGATAAGTTTGACTTTATTGTCATACAGAT